>JALHBU010000267.1:47005-302324 GCA_024340005.1 Tolypocladium tropicale | reverse complement strand
ACGACAGCAACGACAGCAACGACAGCAACGACAGCAACGACAGCAACGACAGCAACGACAGCAACGACAGCAACGACAGCAACGACAGCAACGACAGCAACGACAGCAACGACAGCGACGACAGCAACGACAGCGACGACAGCAACGACAGCGACGACAGCAACGACAGCGACGACAGCAACGACAGCGACGACAGCAACGACAGCGACGACAGCAATAGCGGGAACGGTAGCAATTTAGGCAACGGTAGCAACAGTGGTAGCGGTAGCAACAGAGGCAATGGAAGAAGCAGAAGCAACAGAGACAGTTGCAGATACGGAGGGAATTGCGTTAATAAACACCAGCTACAGTTGGGGTGGATAAGACAGTAGAGGTGGCAACGGCAGCAAGTCCTGAAGACGGGTCAACCGGGCGAGGTCCTTGTATTTTCATTGAAGGAGATATTCGAGACTAATTGACGACCAAGTACCGCCAAGCCCGCTGTATCGAAGCCTCCCGCAACAGTTTCTCTGCCCAGCCCGTCATGCCATGCAGAGCCTGCAACATGTTGAATGGTGGGGCTTTTCTCGCAATGACTGGAGTAAACTGGGAACAACGACTACGCACTTGTTCTTTGGAACTCCAGTATAGCACTTGTCGGGGCAAAGGCCTCCCATGTTGGAGATAGCGTCCTGGTAATGATCATGGATGGTACATGTACCGAAGCAAGTAGGCACAATACAAGTCATTTTTGCACCGGCCACTTTTGATGATTGTCACTGTAGCGTAAGAACCCGCGGGTCTCTGCTACTCCGATAAAGATCTATATCGCTGTCTTCACGTGAACGAGCGTCTGACAAGGTCCTCGCCCAACCCGACTACCGTCTCCCTGCCGTCGGGGTCGTCCCGCTGAAGCACCTCTCGCCAGTCCACCACCACAACCTCCTCCGGCCTGTCCCCCTCCTCCGTCGTATCATCCATCGGACCGCAGCCGCCCTGCTTCTCATGGCAGATGCGCAGCCGGGCTGAGCAAAGGTACGGGTCCGCGAGGACGCGCAGTAGACCTTTCATAGGCGTCCGTGTAAACGTCGTCTCCGCCATGTAGGGTACAACCAGCGTCAGTTCACTCAGGGTTCCACGGAGCGTCATGTCTCCCAGCAGCGGCACCAAGAGCGAGTCTAGCCACGCGCGCAGCTTGTCGATCCTGACCTCCAGCCTCCTCACCCTGCGCAGCGCCGCCCTCTCCCGCAGCACCTCCCGCCTGGGTCTCTTGACGAAGACGTCGTCCTCGGGCGCCGCTTCCAGGCACCGCCTCACGTGGGGCCCGTGGTCGAATCTCGTGTCCAGCACGAAAAGGTTGCCCTCGTAGAAAAGCGGGCTCGTGATGGCGTGCACCGCCGGATGGATCAGCAGCACCGGCAGAAGGTGCGCGCTCACGTCGGCCGGCGCTCCGGTGCAGGTGCACAGCTGGACGGCTGAGCGGGAGACGAGCAGCGGCGTGAGAATCATGGACAGGATGTCGACGGGGAGGTCGAGAAGATGCAAGCCGGTGCCCATTATCATAGGTGAAAGTCGAGCTGCGGGAAGTGTCACGAGGCCATCAAGTCAGTGAAGTGAGCGGTTGTCGGACGACGTCTAGCGTCTGCCGTCGCTTCGAGGTTATCCTTTGGCGGGCTCAGAGCTCCTATATTCCTTGGCTACAGCATGTTATAAGGTTTAGTCGCCCTTTGGCAGCACGCACAGGTGAGACATCCAGAGTTGCCACCGCTGAGAAGGTGGTGATGCAGCAGGTGAGGTTGCAGTAGCTCCAGTCATCGCTGCGGGGCATCCAATAACTAGCCCCAGGATTGAGTCACTGGCAGTCATCCAGGATGCGGGCTTCCCAGCTGCGTCAGAAACCCGCCAATTTTGTTAAGCAGTTCAACTTAAAAAATTCAAGGTGTGAAATATCCCATAAAGATAGAAGCCGAGGCGGAACGTATGGTCTGTTTCCCGCTCAATTCCAGTCCTCGTGGGCGCTAATACTTCATGTTACTGGCTTACATTGCACACACAGCAGCGTCTCTTCGAATGAAAAGACCTCTTCGATGACAGCTTCTTGGAGCCCACATCATCGACGCAATTTCATGGAATTCTCCCCTGAACGTCTGCAAAGGTAGCGTAACGCCCTTGTTCCTTGCCCGCCATCTTGAAAACCCGTCCCCACTGCGTACTCTCTCAATGAACATTGGGAATATGAACACCTGGTATTAGCAAGAAACTAGTTCTGTTAGCTATGGCATGGACTCTGTATCCGGCTACTGGAATTTATATACTGGCAAAACCGTACAATATATTGCTTATGTTGCGGCGTCGTACGGCTTGTCCTTGACGTAAGGACGCCCCGGCCTCTGTGCTGCCTTGGTGCCTTATCGTCGCTGGTCTCTCTGTCTCGCACAAAACGAAGATCAAGGAGCGAAATCACTAGCTGCGCGTTCACATCTCTTGTGCTGAACAAAAAGTTCTCGTCACGGGACTTCAACCTGCCAGCTTCCCTCCCCATTCCCTCACTACGTCCCAAGTTGGCCCCTTCTCTTCCTTTGAGGAAAATAACCAATGCTTTTGCCTCATTTGTGATTTATTCAATTCTCTGGTCCTTACTTCCCCCTCTCATTTCCTTTCATCGGCCAGTTGTCTGCGCGTAACGACCTTTGGCTATGCCCCCAGCGTCCTCCTGATTTGTAACCTGAAGCGCGTCGCGACAAACACTGTTTCCGCGAAGAACTCAATTATCTAAAGCCAGGCCTGATCCACAAACTCGCTAGTTGGTCCTGAGTGCCTCCAAGATCCTTTAATCACCAAAACTGTCCATCACGCGTAACTATTATTGGCCACGCGACGGCTTCGCGCCCCTGTCACCTTGTTATCTTCTGAAAGTGAGTAACCGTCTCCTTCCTCCGTTTCGAGTTTGGCAGGATTTATAATATCACGCTTAGAACTGCCGTTGCAGTACGCCATGCGATCTACCTGATCTTCCATCCATTGTCCGACAATGTACATCGGGCTCTTTGTTTTTGAGCAATGAAGTATTCAATAAGAGGACAGCAAACGCCCTGGATCAATGGCGAAGAGTCTATAATGAACGAAAATCAAGCACCCAATGGCCATAAGCCGGCGTCTGCTGCAATTTCGAGCCCCATTGCAGCTTCGGACGACGAGGACGAGTTTGCCTTGGAATACTTCGGTTGCAACGGTGCAACATCGACGAAAAACGCCGCTGGTTCCTCCGACAACAATGCTTCTCGGAATCCGATGCGTGGTCATTCTGACATTTCGCTGGGAATTTGGTCCGTTCAGCACGTTGAAGACGCAGCCCCGTCCGAGTGGGAGACCGTGACGGCAGACGAGGACTTTGAGATTCCAACTGAGCCAATGCCGACTTTCCACAGCCGGCCCAAAAGTCACGAGGCCATGCCTTGCGCCCTGAGAGTTTGCAGCTACCCATCCCAGCACGAGCCATTTGCTCAGAACATGTGTACTTTTCCGGTTCAGGTCAGGAAATGGAATGACTGTTTGCGATGTAACTCGACCAAAGAGCATCTCCACCTCTCGTCACGCATCGAAGGCAATGTCCTTCAAAACAACGTTTTATCGGGTGAATTCATGAGCAGCTATTCCGAGGCGTTAAGTAGACCAACAGGAGCCCATTTTGAGCATGGTCGCGGCGACTACTCAATTTTTCCGCAGCCCTCGGCCGAGCGAGGGTTTAACAGGGCTTTCCATCGCGCTGTCGACTCGGCAGAAATCAGTTCTCCATCGTCGAAAGAGGTCAGTTTTGAGCCAGAGGAGATCAATTCTTCTCAAATTGACTCGTTCTACAACTCTGCCGCCATCGAGTCGACTTAGAAGGTCGACAATACGGTCAAGATTCCAGTTATCAGAGACCCGATACAAACCTCCATAGGCAGTGAAGCTGTGTCACACGGTGATCATTCTCGTGCTCTTGCTCAAACCTACCAAAGTAGGGAGACCGATGAGGACTGGCTTACTGTCACGAGTGAGAGGAACCGAGAAACAAGTCGAGAGATCGAGATCGAACTTTGCAGTGACAGCGACCTCGCTGGAGTGTCTGATACGTTTGATAAGGAAAGAATTGAGTCTTGTATAGCAAACTCAACCACCGAAACTCCCCGACGCGTTGGACTCTTGCAGCCCCCAACGGTAGGCTGCGGCAAAGTGAACCTTCGAGGCAAGCCTGGGTACGTCGACACCAAAACAAGCACCCAAGCTGAGACTTTCAACATATGTCGACTATCTGCTCGAACGGCGGCTGCCTTTCATCGCCTCTCAAATCCATTTCGTCACGATAATAAAATTACGCAGCAGTGGGGATCAAAGCAAGCCATTGAGTTACAAGACTTGACTTGCGGCCACCTTGGTCCGTATTCTGAGTTGGTGCGGCAACAACTCGGTCAGCAGCGCTGGCAGGGAGACAATTTTCCGACCCCCCTTGTGCAAGGCAGACAGGACGTTGATTCTCAGCAAAGCCACATGGAAGCTCTCGGCAAGCCACCGTACATCAACGATGCTCGCAGCTCCAATAGCAGCGACCGTCTGCCTCATGAAAAGCATGCGGCCGGCGTACCAATACTGCCTTTTCCTCTCATCAGTCTGCCCGAAGCCGCGAGGCTGCAGTACTATCGCAGAGAGAGGGGAGAGGAAGACCACACCGATACCCCAAGCTCATTTGCAGCAAAGGCACGATCGAACAGGTCTGGCACTATCAGCACCAGATCCACCATAGAAAGCCCTATGACGATCTTTTCTCCCTTCGATGATACAAACTCGAGCCTGCCTGGAGCAACTTACGCAACGCCTCTTGCGGTATATCAGAGCCGGCACTTGCGACGAAGTTGCGCTTGTAAGTTTTTTTTCAACACCAAGAGTGTCCAAAAGTTGACAGCTGATCGCGCGTAGTAAGTGCTCATGTGGGCCCTTATCAGGTTCCATCTTCGGCTATCTTGAGTAGTTCTCTATCAAGCAAGTGTCGCCAGGGTTCTGGCGGCACCTTCTTCGGTGTTGCTGAAAGCCCGTCCGTCCTGGGTGTCAAGATCCTCCAGCTCTGTGGCTTCTCATCAAACACAAGGCAGAGACGTGCAAATACTGCTGTGTATGGTTTCGAGCCTTGCGGACATTCGGAGACAAACCTCATCGACCCATGCAGAGAAAGCAGGTTTCTGCGCCCGCCCACTTCCCACGACTATGACGATGGACAGAAGTTGGTTTTTGTCAACATTATCGTCGCCACTGCTATTTTCCCCCTTGTCGGGGTCCTCGCGTTGTATGGGTACTTCGACTCTACGATTTCCTGGTATTCGTGCGGTGAAAGGAGCTCCCTCACAAAGGGACAGCGAGGTGTCCTTAAGCAACTGTTATTTTCCGAAGCCGTCTTCTACTCGGCCCTGATTGTTATTCTGTCGGTATATTACTCTGTCCATGGTTAGGTGGAAATGTGGGACTTGGAAAGGCGGAATTTGCAAGGGGTTTGCAGGTTTCTTCCCTACAAAACAGAATGCGCCTAGGAGCCGATACTTCTCTTACGCAGTCGAAATACCTAAACTAGAGACTGAGCTGATTCACTTTCACTCTGTAATGCAGGGAGCGACACTTGCTGCTGTAGGAACCTGACTGCCCGAAATTAGGCGGGAAGTTATTGAGACGACTAGAACTAAAGCCAGTCGCCGAAACGCAAAGAGCATTGGTCGCAGAGAGCCACACCGTCGCTGCGGGCGTCCGGAGAAAGTCAGTCTTGCGCCTCAAGCCGATGGCAACGCCAACCAAACACATGTCATATATATCGAAGTTCCTCCAGATTCATTGCTCACCAAGCGCGTCCTATCCGTAGTGTCTTGATCATAGCCCAAGTTATGTGACTAGCACTGTTTGCCCTCGCAAGAAAATTCTGGTTGTCTCTGAACGAGGCCCATTGTCTGGGCTACTTTGTGTTTTGCAAATGACGAGTCGGGAAACAAACTTTGAAGCCTGGTATGTGAGGCTACGAGTGCAGTTATTTCAGTGAATCATGCTGGCATTGCCAGAGGCCGAGTGATCTCGGGTCTCTACGACTTCACGACTGCACATTTCTCACACCTTCACTCTCGCCATCCCCTACTCAACCACGGAGAAATTCACGCGATTTCCCTACGAGAGAGCACAATATATTCCACTCAGGACCAAATATGATTCCTCATTTGCACCAAGTTAGTCTAGAAGACGCCCGGAATCCGGTCTTGGAAACCCTCTCGACCCTGCAGTCTGTGGGATTGGTGCGTGAATTACGCCCAGGGCTTCGTCACGAGATTGGCGAGGATATGAATCTCTACGTACGGGGTCTGCCGACACCTGACGTCTTACAACTGATGAGTCCCGAGGAGCGTCGGGCCGTCGGAGATTCCCTTGCGCTACCTCAGCCTAGACAAGAGCAGCGTGCCTGAGCTGGAACAGGAAATTCCTCGCATTTCCGAGAATGATTTTGACCGCGTAATCGCGGCACTTGCGGCTCGACCCCACAACTCTCACTGCTCCTTCGGTCGTGCGCAGGTCGAGCTTGAAGCCTTGCGAGCCGAAGCGCCTTCCGATCGCTGGAGTGTGAGAAATGTGGGTGGCGTTCTCAATGGCGCTGAAGATGACTTCAACCATGACTTGGACCTTGTTCGTGTCTACGCGGAGACTGGGCTCAGAGAACGTCGTGGCTTCAACTTCACCCCTGAACACCTGGTATCCGCAATGTGCCAGTCGACTTTGTGGCCTAAATGCAAATGTTGAGGGAGACGAAAATGACTGGAACAACCACTTGAGGGCCCTGATGAAAAGCCATGACCGGCACATGGCTTCAGCAATAGATGCCAGTCTGGCATTCTATGAGGAGGCCATTGCGCCGAATGCGCAGAGCTTCTGGGGCCCATCTCTGGGCGATAATCTGCGCAGATTCATTCGCGAAATGGAGCAATCGATTCCAACTCGATTAAGGGTTATACTCCATGAGTTCTCAGGCCTTCGAGGTACATAATCCGCAAATCCTCCCCCTCCTGAGGACCCGCTACGGCCGGCTAACATTTCCTGGAGATCCCTTGCTTTTTCCAGGATTCTGAATCTTTGATTTCTTCCCGATCCTGCCGCTCCTTTGTTTACGTTGAAATATCTCGACACGGCATGACGGTTATATTGCGGCAGGCGGACGAAACCGCGGGCTTTAAGAGAGCCAGATAAATCACCGTGGAGCTACATCTGGCGAAGACAGCCTACGCATCGCAAGAATCGATGCCGATATTCCATTTCATTTTTTCTCATTTACTCTCCCTGCACTACCATTGGCTTTGCTTCCAAATTGCCGAGCAACCGGAGTATTCATCCTCTCTCATTTCTGCGGGGACACGAACGTGAGGTTTGGCAATCGATTGGAGTCGCCAAGCCAGTGGTGGACTGGCTCTGAAGATAGCAGGCTGGCGAAAGCGCCTCTGTCGCATGAGGGGCAATATAAAGGATTTGATTGATCACAATTTGGCATGGGTATGAATCTATGCAGGGGTTGCTCGCAGGACATCCAGATGCCTCAGATCATGGGAGACGGGGGAGCGATATGATGATTGTGCCAAGAACGAGGATCGGGTGGCATGAAGATGATGATAATTAGCCTTGACCAAGTTCAAGTCATCAATCCAGTTTCATCCTCATCCTGACGGTGCTGCTTCTTTCGCACACTCCGCATGCTGGTAAATTGGTGTCCTCGCAAGTCGTCGGTGCGGATATGCGTGGTATGACGTGTGGTAGATCTCGGTGCCATCAGTGCCACTGGTTCGAGGGTGTAGACACTGCAGCTTACATGGTGAGCCTTGGGGTAGGTGATGACGACGCCGTTGTGCTCCGTCTCCACGAACTTATGATCGACGTTATTTGGACCGCCATTATTGTTCGAAGCAAATCGACTTCCGTCCGCTCAGCGCAACACCTTGGCAGCAACCCGCGGGCCCCCGTCTGGAGCCGTCTGGACAATCTCGTTGTTGACTATGCGATGAAATCCAGCTCCTTTTTGATGGCCAATAGTTCGCCCAGTGCCAGGGGCCAATTGTTTTGGTCTCGAACGACCACTCTTCTATCCATGAGAATAGCTGCTTGAAGCCCAGCAATGCGAAAGTTGCCTGGGTTTTCATTGGGGTTTAAAACAGGGTCTTGCCGGTCAAAGTCTTGACAACTATGGGGTGGATTGTTGGGAGAAATCTTGCCACTGGATCAAAGAGAACCTACAGATTTGCATGCCGCCACGGAGGCAGGATGCTCTCGTTCTACATCGTGTGGTCGCCAAGACGCTCAAGGTTCGGCCGTCCTCTAGCTTCTTGCCGGCAAGATCAAGCGCCTGGAGCGTCGGGGAGGGTCTCCCCGTCCTTCTTCGGCGTCGGCGGCAGTGGCAACTCGGGCTGCGGCTTCTGCTGAGGCCCTTTGGGTCCGCCGTCGCGGACAGTCTCGGACCAGGTGACCCGTTTGCCCGCACTAAAAAAAACAGAATACCATGAGAATGGGAAAAGAAAGGATGAAGGGTAAACTTACCGCAAAGCATCGACGTTCGCGGCCCGCGGCCCGCACCCCCCCGGTTGCCTTGCGCGGAGGCGAAGTCTTACGCGGAGTTGGTTGGCGGAAAGAGGCGTTTAAGAAGGCATTGAAGACTCGCTGAAGAGAGAGTGCAGGTTTCGTTTGTAGTCGGACAAGGTTCGGCCATAGTCGAGCTACTCGCTGGCGACGATTAGGCGTTGGGGGGTGGGGGGGCATCTCCCCGATGCTTCCCATCCTGCTGCTGCTCGGCCGCGGCGGTTTTACCAGCCGCCGTGGGCAGTCTCGGACCAAATGGCCTGTTTCATTGCACTACAAAAACATCGGCGTGAGTACGAGTATACGGAGTTGAAGGTGAGCTTACTGCGAAGCATCGCCGCTCGCGCCGCACGCTCCCTCCCCCCCGAGCCCTCACCGTTGCCCTCCGCAGAGGCGGAGACTTACGCAATGGCGCGGATTTGGTTTGTAGTAAGCGGCATCGCAGGGTGGAAGGGGTCGGCAGGAGAGGTACCTATGGCAGATGGTCTCAACTACGCCGGCAGGGTAGGGGGGCTAGGAGGGCTGGGGGAACACTGGTGAGCTTGCGGGGTAGTAGGGGAGCAGTTGTGGCTGTCGTCGACATCTGCGACAGTCTGAGGTGGGCGAGGAGAAACAAGACGAAGGAAGAAGAGTCCAAGAACTTCCAGCTACATACTGCAAGCTTGGCACGTGAGTCGGTTGCCTCAGGTCTGCCCCGAGCCCGACTACTCGTACCTTCCTCCACAACTGCCGGCTTCCTCGCTGAACACGAGCGAACCGAAGAGCAGACCTCACCTGAAGCCGCCCAAATCGGAGCCGCGCCTTGCGAGGGCGGGAGGACGACTTCTTGCCCGCCAACGATGGCGATTCACCGCAGGCCACGGGTGTCGGATACAACGCTCGCAAGGTGCTGGTAGATGCCGAGACGGGTCGTGTTGTCCCGTCTGGTGACCTGCATCGGGACGTTCGTGGCCATGCCCTCGAGCACGACGTGAGGCCAATCGCTTCCTAGTTGTTTTGCATAATCGCAAGTGCATTTATGGTAGCCTTGTGATGTGCAAAGGCGAGAGACTGCCGGTTCGGGCGGGCTCGGCCCGGCCCGCAGCTCTTCCCGCAGAGCAACGGCCCGGCGCACTACATGTACGAAGTACCTCAACAGTGGAACCTCGGATTCGACTCCGGCCTCATGGCTGTTGCCCATCTGCGTGCGTTCCTGTTGTCGACTTCCACGACGGACTTTCTTTCTGAGGGCTTGATGCTGTAGGAGTCTTGACCCAAAGGCACATAGCAGGCGACGTTTCTGGTTGCCCGAGTCGAGTTTGGTAGAAACGTCTCGCGAACAGGTCAACCACATGCCATCCCGCCTTTTGCATGTCGTTATAAGAGCAGAGTTGCAAGGGAGCTACAGCACCCTTTTCTTGAACCCTTTTACTGCTGGTGTGAAGACAACGGGGAACCGGTTGTGGCGCCCAACTGTTGGATTTGCCTTCCGCCTAGTAAACGCCTTTCTATGCTAAATATGGCCAATGCAAGCCCTTATGAACTCTTATGACCCCTTTGCAACAGCCTTCTCCTCGTCGCTGATAGCCTTGCCCTCGTCGCGCCTCTTTAGCGTAGCTAGGCCCGTCTTGTGCTCGCTATGCTCCTTGCTTAACCTTTTCTGCTTTATGCCGAAGCTTATCAGAAAGCCAACAAACGCGAAACAAGTGTACACTATATACATTCGTTGTACAGAGTTCCAGTAGGCGGCCTGAACTGGACCTCTGTCTTCCGAAGGCAGATCAGCTACCGCATGCACGCTTCCGGCGGCACGCTCTCCTGTAAACATGGCAGCCAGTTTGGACCCGACTTCCGCGATGAGTTGGCTTTGCTGCTTCTGCATCTCGTTATTAAAGATAACTCCGCCAATAACTACTGAGACAGAGGTGCCTAGCTGTCTCAGAAACCCGAAGCAAGCTGTCGCAGAGCCGATATCTCGAGGCTCAACATTCGTCTGCAAGGCGAGTAACGGAGCCTGAAAATTAGGCCCGACACCTGAATTCCGACGTTAGAGAGCCCGTACGGAGTAATTTCGAAGGGTTGGGACTCACCTATGCCGGCAATAATCTGAAATACTATAATTCGAGCCCACTGGCGGTCATCGCCGAGGTCGATGAGGAGGCCGAAACCGAGCGTCATGATAAAGAGCCCAGCCATAATAGGTATCTTGTAGTTGCCCGTTTTCTTTATCACGACTCCAGTGATGACGCTGGTCAGGGAGAGCGAAAGAACGAAGGGCAGCAGGTAGACACCGGAAAGCAGCGCAGAAACTCCCATGACGGCCTGAAAGTATAATGGCAGCCAGTAACTGCCTCCCATAAAGGTAAAGGCGTGCATGAAAGAGAGAGCAAACGCAGCGATGCTTGTGCGGTGGCCGAAAAGGGAAACCGGCACCAGGGGGTATTTGGCAACGAAGCCCTCATAGACCGCAAAGAGGGCGATGGTGACGACACCAAAGACGATAAGACAAATGACGGTGGCCGAGTTCCAGGAATATTGAACGCCGCCAAAATTGAGACCGAAGAGGAGCATGAGAGTGCCTCCGATGATGAGCAGGCTGCCCACCCAGTCGATCGCGGCTAGGCCCTGCTTCATAGGCGTCCGCGGATTATGAAGCTTCAGGAAAAACACCAGGATAGCAATGCCAATGCCACTCAACGGTAGATTAATCCAGAAGCACCATCTCCAGCCTGTAGAGAATTCACTTGCAGAAAGTCCACTCGATGAAAGGGCACCGCCGAGCACGGGACCGACCCCCGAGGCGACGGCCCAGACGCATCCAAGCAGGCCGAAGTATAAACCTCTCCGTCTCGGCGAGAACAGATCGCTCACGCAGATGTTTGGCAAAACGATTAGGCCACCGCCACCCAACCCTTGCACTGCGCGTCCTGCGATGAACATTGCCATGCTGGTGCTCACGGCGCAAAGCAGGGAGCCCACGAAGAAAACGACACCTGCTGTGATCAGCACCTCACGGCGCAAAGGAGGGAGCCCACGAAGATAATACCTGCTGTGATAAGCACCTGCTTCCTTCCAAACACGTCTGACAGCTTGCCCCAGGTGGTAACAAAGGCAGCATTAGCCAGTAGGTAACTTGCGCCTATCCACTCATAGGAGGAGGCACTCGAGCCATCGGAGAAGTGTGCTACTATAGTCGGAATGGCTGTCGTTACAATGGTCATGTCAAGAGCTGCCAAGAAGAGCGCTAGACACAATGCTGCCATCACAACAGTCGTCTCGAAATTCGTTCTTTGACTCTCGGGGGGCGCCGGTGGTGTGGGGGGCGCCGCATCCTGGGAGGGTAGTTGCGCCGTTTGAGGCTCGGCCGCTCCTGCTGCTGTTGTCATCTCCTTGGCGCACTGTTGTGAGACCTGCGCAGGTGCTGCGCTGCGAGTTCGTACCACGCGGTTGTGAAACTTTGTTGTCTCGGAACTTGGCGTCGATGATGACGGCTGACGGAGGATGGTCATCTTTTGTAGGGCGCTAGTACATGAAAGGCGCGCTCGGAAGACCGAAGCGTCGGCCACTTTGGGGCGCCGATGCCGACATAGCCATAAGCGACGATCGACGCTGATTTTTTACTCGTACGGAGGTAAGGCGGCTTTCTGAAGCCGGACATGTGGGCCCGGCCGCTAGTAACCTGGCCGCCGCGGGAGTGGGGATGGTGGGGGGGGGCGTTAAGTCCGCTAACCCGAGCAGCTGGGACTGGAAGGGGCGACAGACCTCTGCGCGCGTGGCCGGTGGCAAGCAGCAGAAGTATCCCTCGCAGTCATAGAGGGCGCTTACGAGCAATCGAGCAATCGAAAGGGTGCGCAATCTTGCTTACAAGGACACGAAACCGGGCATCGTCGACTAGGACAAGGGCAAAAATTGAAGGAATGGTTGCTCGATCAAAAGCCGACTTCAGACAATTACGCCATATACCCCTTGCCGTAAGCCGAGTTGCTCGGCCGTGGCGGCAGCCTGCGCGCGCGGACATTGAAAGGCGTCTCTCTCGCTCGGCCGAGGACCCCAATAGAATGGTTTGTGCAGTCGTGCATCACGCCGTTGCGCATGTGTTTTGGTCGTGCGGCTGAACATGCTTTTTTTTTTCTCCCGCTTAAGTCCGCGCGATGGACTGAGCCGCCTCGTCGAAGCTGCCTGGTGTCAGGGTTGGTCCTCTTCGTGGCAACCATGGTATCCGGAATACGGAGCAGCAGACTATTACCGTAAAATTGGCAGGGCAAGTTCCTTGAACCGTGCTTTTTCGGGGCGACGCTGACCCCCAGATCCCGTCTTTAGGCAGCTGGTTATTGGCTCTCGATAAAGGGATATGGGGCCGCGGCCAATCTTGTGAGTATGACTATCCACGGTATCGGTGGCCATGCGGCCTCATTGTTTCTCGTCGTCTTATGCATTGCCTGTCAACGCATCATACGGCAAGACAAACAAGGTCGCCAATTCCACCGCGTCTACATAGATAGAGTCTCCATTCAGCGCAAATGCGTGCACAAGCTCATGCGCATATTGGACGTTGGCATTTGAGGCCCCGTCCGAGCGGCCGCGTTGCCGGGGCGACGACGCGCCATGGGCAGCCCTGCACCACCCCACGTGCTATCAAACGCCAGGCCGGCCTGCTCCAACCTCACGAGCAGAGTAGCCTTCATTCGCGTGTCAGGCCCACGAACGCTGGGGCTTTTCACATCTGCATTCTCATTCCTCCGTCTACTCTCGGTCGCTGGCCCGCCAGCCTCGCACCCATCAAGCTGGCGTTCCGACGACAAACGCGCTCCGACCGGGAGCTGAGCCGGTCAACAATGGCGCCCAGCGCGCGATCGGGCGTGTTGAGCCGCGCCGGAACGCGCCCGGGCGGCATCAGGGCATCGACGACGAGGCAGCCGTCGGCCCTGGGTCCGTCTAGGGTGCTCGCCCTCGACCGCGCCGGCGCCGCCTCGCCGGTCGACTCCATCTCGACGTCGGGCACGAAGCGCAAGGAGCGGGACTTCGACCCCGAGGCGGGCGGCGAGGAGACCAACATCAACGTCGTCGTGCGCTGCAGGGGCCGCAACCAGCGCGAGGTCAAGGAGAACAGCAACCTGGTGGTCACGGCCGACGGCGTCATGGGCAAGGTCGTGGAGCTCTCCATGGGCGCCAACGCGCTGAGCAACAAGACCTACAACTTTGATCGCGTTTTTTCGCCGGGCGCGGATCAGAACATGGTGTTTGATGACACGGTCAAGCCCATCCTCGACGAGGTTGGTCATTGTCCACGCTGATGCCCGCTGCCACGCGCAAAGGGCGAATATCTCTTTCGGACCACTAACCAACGACTAGATGCTCGCGGGCTACAACTGCACCATCTTCGCCTACGGCCAGACCGGCACGGGAAAGACGTACACCATGTCCGGTGACATGACTGAGACGCTAGGCATGCTCTCCGACGAAGCCGGCATCATCCCGCGCGTGCTGCACCAGCTGTTCAACAAGCTCGAGATCGACGACAGGGAGAATTGCGTCAAGTGCTCTTTCATCGAGCTGTACAACGAGGAGCTCCGTGACCTGCTCTCCGTCGAGGAGAGCGCCAAGCTCAAGATCTTTGACGATGTGTCCAGGAAAGGGCACGCGGGGACGATCATCCAAGGCATGGAGGAGAAGCACATCAAGAACGCGTCCGAGGGTATCAAGGTGCTTCAGGATGGCAGCTTGAAGCGCCAGGTCGCGGCGACAAAGTGCAACGACCTGAGTTCGCGAAGCCATACCGTTTTCACCGTCACCGCCTACGTCAAGAAGACCAACGAGCACGGCGTCGACGACTTCGTCAGTGCCGGCAAGCTCAACCTCGTCGACCTGGCCGGCAGCGAGAACATCCAACGATCCGGCGCCGAGAACAAGCGCGCCGCCGAGGCTGGCCTGATCAATAAGTCCCTGCTCACACTCGGGCGCGTTATCAATGCGCTCGTTGACCGCAGCGCGCACATTCCCTACCGCGAGTCCAAGTTGACGCGCCTGCTGCAGGATTCCCTCGGTGGGCGTACCAAGACGTGCATCATTGCCACGATATCGCCGGCCAAGAGCAACCTCGAGGAGACGATTTCCACGCTCGACTACGCGTTCCGCGCCAAGAATATCCGGAACAAGCCGCAACTCAATCCGATGCTGAACAAGAAGATGCTTCTGAACGAATTCGCGAGCGAGATTGAGAGGCTCAAGAGCGAGCTGATCATTACGCGGCAAAGGAACGGCGTCTATCTGTCCAACGAATCGTACGAGGAGATGACCGCCCAGAGCGAGTCTCGCAGGATCGTGCTGGAGGAGCAGACGGCCAAGATGGAGACGCTGGAGACGAACCTGCGAAACAAGGTCCAGGAGCTCTATTCGCTCACGACTTCGTTCATGGGGCTGAAGAAGGACCACGAGGGGACCAGGGCGCAGCTGGACGACACAAAGGGCGTTCTCGACCAAACCGAGGTCGTCCTCGCCACGACGCGGAAGGCCTTGGCAGATGAAACGCGTCTGAGGAGAGCGCACGAGCAGACGGAGGGCAAGCTCACGGAGATCGGCGGGGAGCTCATCAAGAAGCTGCACAAGACGGTGCACGATGTCGGCGGTCTTCACGCCAAGAACAAGCGCAAGTCGGACCTGCAGGCTCTGAATCGCGCAGCGTGGGGGACCTCGCAGGATCAAGTCGCCGACGTCACCTCCATGGTTGAGCGGCGAGTGCTGGAGTTCCACGACGAACAGCACGAGCACATCTCCAGCATCGAGAAGCGGATGAGTGAGTTCGTTGGGGAGGAGCTTCGAAAGTTGTCGGCGACGCAAGCCTTCCTGGACGAGCACCTCCACGTTTTTGTGGATTCCAAGAAGCAGCTGCTCGAGCAAAAGCAGCAATCCAAGGAGAACATGGACGAGGTGCTAGAGGAGATCAAGGTGATCCGTGACAGCGTCAAGGAAAAGGTGGGCGAGAGCCTGCGAAGCATTTCGCAGGCTGCCGAGAAGATCTCGGCCGACGTTTTGGACGAAATGAACAGATTCCACAATACTGTAAGTTTTGTTCTGCCTTGATAGGCCCGTCGGTGTAAGCAGCGACTGATCATTTGCAGCTTCACAATTCTTACAGCTCTCTGGGCAAGGATTTCAAGTCGTTGTTCGAAGATCTTGTTAGACACATCACCACTCAGCGCAGCGAGACGGACACTCTCCGTCTGCAGTTGCAGAGTGCCCTAAACACAATCGTCCTGCAAAACGCCGGCATTTCCACTCGGATTCAGGAGGCCTTGGATGAGGAGCGTCGGCAGGCCACCGAGGATCGGCAGAAACTGATGACGCAGATTACCGCCCTCGTCAACGGGCAGGCGGAGTCGCAGGAGGCACGCCAGGCCGAGAGAGCCGCGCAGGTCCAAAAATCGGTAGCAGACTCCAACACGTCGATCGAGGCGGCGCTGTCACAGTACGGACAAGGGATGGAGGCCTGGGACGAAAAGGAGGGCCAGCTGCTGGAGGAGGTCAAGACTTCGCGCGAACAGCTTAAGACGAAGCTGAAGGATGATTGGACAGCGGCCAGCGAGCAGAGCGCAGCAATCCAAAGCACGGCCAAGTCCGTGCATGCTGAGACGGTCCGTGTGGTGGACGAGCAGACCGAGGACCTCGACGCCCAGATGGAGGCGCTCGACGACTTTGTCGTCAGGGCGAGATCCGAAAACGCCAGCCACCACGATGCTCACTCCCAATGCGTTCAGGCGCTGTCAAATACCGTGGAGCACTCGTTCGGCAACATCTCGGCCCACTTCAAGACGACGTTTGACCGAGTCAAGAACCTAGGCGATGAGATGGAGCTGGACGCCAACGACTTGCGGGACGGCCTGACGCCGCTCGAGTCGCAGCTGTGCCAGCCCCTCGCTAACCTGCGCGAGGGCGTCGCCTCCACCTCTCTGCAAGAGTACCAGCCGACGGGCGACACGCCCCAGAAGGTCATGTACACGTTCCCGACGGAGCTGCCGCGGACCGAGCCGCACGACATGCTCGTCTCCAGGGTCGACGAGTTGCCCCCGGCGGGCGAGGCGCAGGATGAGGACGGCATGGAGCATGACGAGAGCGTGGTCTTCTCAGACCTGGACGTCAACGCGCGGAAGATGAGCTCGCCGCTGATGCACCGGCGGCCGTCCAACGCCAGCAGCTCGGACAGGAACCCGCTGAGCATGAGCCTGCGCGAAGTCGACCCCAACGCGACGACCAACGTGACGGTGGGGTCCCTCAACTTCGACCCTCTCGCGAGCAACATGTCCATGCCCTCGGAGCACACTGTGCCGATGATGAAGAGAAGTGTCAGGGGGGCACGGCCGGGCGCGAGGAAGGGATCGGTCGTGCTGGAGGGGAGAGAGAATCTGCTCCCCTTGACGGAGGTATTTTCGCAGAGCATGTCGAGGAGGAAGAGTCCAAGGCTGAATTGATCTCTTTTGTTGCCTGTCATCAAAAGCTTGAGGCGCTTTCGTTAAATGGGTTGGGTCTTACCAAAGGTATAGAGCGGCGGCTTGCTTCGAGGGAGTTGAGGGGGCTGGGTTGTTCATTCTTATTACTTTTTGGCAGGGTGACTGTTGGCTTTGATTAACGTAGCAGGGTTACTGAGCACTGAGATACCCTTTGGCTTCTTGTTGGGGAGACTATGTATATTTCAATGTTTGATTCAAGATACGTCTTGCGTTCGCTATATGCTCATCTTTATTTCCAACCTTCAAGCGCCTTTGGTATTCAGCCATCCAACCTCGGAGCACAACGCTCATCTCAAGACGACTCGTCGTCCCCTTGACCCTCGTCATCGCCGTTATCTTCGCTCGCGCCCCTACTCCTCGACCCGCTGGCGACGGGCCTGCCGCCGTAGAAGCGCTTCCGGCGCCGCTCGGCCACGTCCTCGCCCCTCCAGCCGCGGGCGACAGGTATCGTGCGCAGGAAGCCGTCGACGTGCACCGCGCCGACGGCCTCGTCGTCGCTATCGTCCTCGTTGCCCGCGTGGCCCGGGTGCACGAGCTGCATGTGGCGGCGCAGGTTGAGACGCCGCGAGAAGCCCGTTGCGGCGCGGTCGCACGTGGCCACGGGGCAGAAGAGCAGGCCGGCCGAAGAGCGCGAGCGCGAGCGCGAGAGGGACGTCGAGGTGGCGGCCCTGGTGGATGGGCGGCCGCGGGGAGAGGCGCTCTGGGCGAGCGAGGCGAGGCGGCGTTGCAGGAGCGTCGGCGCCTGGACGTCGTCGTCGGAGCTCGAGGATGGAACGGAGGAGCTGAGGCGGATGCGCTCCGGCTGGTAGTCCATGGTGTGGAAGCCCGTGCCCCTTGATATCGGTACCTCGTCGAGGCGTCGGATGACCATGCCCTGACCAAAGAGGTTGGCGCAGCGACGCGTCGTCCTCTTGATGACCTCCTCCGGGAAGCCTGCCAAAGCCGCCGCGCCGACGACGTCGCTCCAGTCCCGCAGGCCCCATCGCCGCAGTTTTTTATCGATGTTGCTTTGCGCGTCATCGCCATGGCCCTGACCATCACCATCAGTCTCTTCCCCTGTGGTTCCCTCCTCACTCAGCTGCCTCTTCTGTTGCTGCTGCTGCTCGATCCTGGCATCTCCCCGGGCAAGCCAATCTTCAAAGGCCGCGTCCTTATCAGCCTGCGTCGGCGGTAGCCGCCTGTGGCCCTCGCGCGCCACGCGCAGCCTCATGTCCTCCTCCGTCTCGCCGTGCCGCGGGGTGTGCACCTTGCGCGGCCGCCCGCGCTTCCCGCCCGAGGACGAGCGCTGGGCCTCCTCCTCGTCGCCGGGCTGGGGCGTGCGGCGAGGCCGGCCGCGGGGCCGCTTCCGCGGCGTCTGCGGCGCGTCCGAGTCGGACTCGGTCGACGACTCAGACAGGTAGCTCAGGCCGGCGACGCGGGCGTTGTGCAGCACGGTCAGGGTCGTGTCGAGCTGCGACAGGATGTGCCGCACCGCGGGCTGGAGGAGGGCGTACGAGAGGTCGTCGTTTGTGGACACCATGGGTTCGTAGGTTCTGCGCCCTGTCGTCTGTGAGCGGCTCGGTCGTAGCTGGCGGCCCTCGTCCTGGCTGGGGGCATCGCTGTCCATCCGCATCTTGGCATTGTCGTCGTCGGATTCCGCGCTGGCAGACGCTGGAGGCGACGACGGCAGCGATGACTGATCGTCAGACTCGATGGATGCCTTCACGGGCGCTGCCCTCCTCCTTTTCCGGAACCGCTCCTTTGCGAGCCGTAGCATCGTCGCGCCGAGCTCGTCCTGCAGACCGGTGCTCGGGAGCTTCTTCTCCTCCTTCCGAAACGTGAAACGCTCATCTTCGTCGTCCTGCTTCTTGATGAGGTCCTCCTGCGGCACGTGCTTCTCCTTCAGCGGCCACGCCGTCCAGAGTTTCGGCGGCGCCCAGATCGCGTCCTGCCCGTCCTTCTACGCCGCGAGCGAGGTCAGCAGGGCACATCTGGAACGAGAAGGGGGGGCGACAAATCTCACCGTCTTGACCGTCAGTCCTCCCGCCGTCTCGGCGCTCGCCGCAGCCCTCCTCAGCGAGAACGCATTGTACAGGTGCGCCGCCAGGTCCTGGTCCCTGAGCTGCCGCATGGAGCGCCACAGCAGCCGCTCCTCCTGCGTCAACGTGCGCCATGACGACTTGGGCCCCGTCCAGCGGTTCGGCCGGTGGCTGTGCAGGTCCTCGGACGTGACGGAGGCGATCTCGTCGCTGTCGAGGTCCCAGCCTGCGGTGTGTGCTGATCGTTCCATGGTTCGGCTGGCTGTTGCTGCGCGCGTGGCCCTCGACGAAAATTCTCGGGCCCGTTGTGAGTCAGCCCATGAGAACAGTACGATCAGGCTTGAGCATGTTTCATTGGATTTGAATTTGCGATGTGGCCATGGCGAGCGCGATGAAGAAGAAGGTGGCCCGTGAGAGACGAATGTGACGGACGCAGTTCTGGATCCGAGTCTTCGCGCGGCAGAATTCCCCAACTTTATTTACACCAAAGTGGAAAGCCTACGCTACACACAGTGCCCGCCAAAATTGCCACTCACAACAGCGCGACACCACGAATACCTTTCACGCTCGAAGTTTTACTGTTTGCAGGTGGTATATTCACAATAGAGATAATTAAACGACAACCAAATTTACGCCTTTCCCTTGCCCTTTTCCTTTTCCAGCTTTCTCCGCTTCGCCCGCAGCTTCTGGTCCTCTGCGCTCTTCTTGTTGTTGGTGTAGACCATCTGCTCAAACAGCTTGCGCTTCTTCTTGCTCAGCATGCCCTTGGCTCGCTCCAGGTCCTCGGCCTCTTCCCGCGACTTCTTGGACAGCGCCTTCTTGGCGTCCTCCTTGGCCTTGGCCTTGGAGTTGACCGCCTTGGCCTTGAGCGGAGCGCCGGTCATCTCGGCCTCAAGCTCCAGCTGACGCAGGGCGGCGGCGTCGTCCTCGTCCATGTCTTCGGCGGCGCCTTCGCCCTCCGAGAGACCTCCGACCTCGGCATCCTCGTCTTCGCTGCCGTCCTCCTCGTCATCGTCCGACTCGGCGACGTCCATGCCTTCTGCGAGCGCCTCGGCGTCCTCGTCGGCGTCCTCGTCATCGTCGGCCTCCAGGGCCTCACCCTCGGGCTCCTGCTCCTCGAGCGGGATCGTCGGGTCGTAGGCGCCCTGCACGTTCTGGACGAACGGACTCAGGTGCGGTGGCAGGGAGGCTCCGGGAGCGTACATGTGAGGCTCCTTCAGCTCTCCGTCGTTGACGCTGTCCCAGACCCACTGAGGCTGGACGTATGTCCGTCCGGGCACCCGCTGGTTCGTCGCCAGCTTCTGTGACGTCTGGTTGTCCTCGCCGTCGCCGTTCTCCTCCATGGCGGCCTGCAGGGGAGGTCGATCGACGATCTGGTGGGTGATGGCCGGGTCCAGCTCGTTCGTCGTGAATGCGCCGCCGCCGAGGACGGCATCCCAGCCGACGCGCTTGCAGCCGAAAGCCTTGAGGAGGAACTCGAGCGGTTGCCGAGGAGTCTCCCGCGAGAGGTAGAAGGTGCAGTTGGAGAAGAGGGATGCGTGGCCGCTTCCGCTGGACGTCGGCTGGGGCAGGATGTCACCTCCCGCCGCCGTCGGCTCGAACTTGTCGATGGCGTCGCTCGCGTCCTGCTCCGTCTCGTCCGCGCCGCCGGTCTTGCCCTCTGCCGCCTCGCTCTCGCCGCCCTTGATCGTCTTCAGGACCTTGTTCACGGCGGCCTGGACCTTGGGGTCGGGCTTGTGGGGGGCGTCCTCGAGGAGCTGCTTCGGCTCCTCGGCTCCCACGAGAGCCTTGCCCTCCAGCGTGAACGCGCCCAGCTCGGCGGCGTTCTCGTCCTTGACCGCGTCGAACTTGGGCGGGTACTTGAGGCCGATGGACGTGTAGAGCCGGAAGTTGACGAAGCCGAGCAGGGTCATGTAGAACTCGACAAAGGTTCCCATGATTCTGAAGTCGACGTCGCCGACGATCCTCTGGTTGAACTTGTACGGCACCAGCCACAGGACGTCCTCGCCCTGGATGTTGGCCTGGTAGTAGATGCCCTTGATGGACAGGAAGGACTTGGTCACGGCCTTTGAGACGATCAGGTAGTGCTGGAACTCGAGGCACAGACGCTCGCATCGCGCGATCATCTTCGCCGGGACGCTGGAGGTGGACGGCAGGTTGGCGAAAAGGAACAGCATGGAGAGGCAGTCGTCCAGGTCCCTCAGCGAGTCGACGAAGGTCGGGTAGCGCTCGCGGATGACGTGGTCGAGCGTGTACCGCGGCTTGCCGGTCTTCTCAGGGCGTGCGGCGTTGCCCTCGAGGCGCTTGGCGTCCGTCACATCGCCGCGTCCCAGCGCCCTCGAAATCTTCTTCTCGAGAGACTTTTGGTCGCGGAATCTCTGCAGCAGTGGCTCATGGAGGAGATACTGGATGTCCTTGGCGAAGTAGAAGGTCGTCGAGCTCGTGGCGGACTTGGACACCTTCTTCTTGCTCCGGGGCTCGCGCGGGTAGATGCCCTTCCAGATGCAGAGCTTGCGGAAGTCGGGCAGGCTGATCTGCAGCTTCCGGATGGCCTGGTTTCGGGTAACGTAGTTCTTCGCCGCGCCGGCCTGGCCCTTCTTCTTTATGCGAGGCATTGTGGCGAGGGTGAGTTGGGAACGATGTCGCCGTTCCTGGGGAGTGCTGGTCAGAGGCCTGCTGGGAGAGGCAGCGGGGCGCTTGTGCAGAATATCCCAACTTTTTCTCGAGCTCGGAAATTTTAATGCCGGCGGCCACCGACCTCGTTGGCATCCGTTTGGGGTCTAGCGGCTCAAGTCCTGGCGGCAATTGCTCAATGGCGCTTCACCGCCCGCTGGCGGCCAGAGGGCCCGGGGGCCCACTGAAGCGCACCCAGACGGGGCGCCCCCGCGCAGCGCTGGGCGCCGTGGGCGGCCCTGAGGCTCCAGCGCGTTGGCGCCACGGCCCGGGCGCCCGCCAGGTCCGAGCTGCCAAGTGGCCTCCGTCATCTTCGTATCGCGTTGCATCTCCAATCCACCGTCACGCCGCATCGCCAGACCTCGCAATGGCCTGAGAGACGCCATGGCCACCTCTACCTCGACCATGACCCTGCGAGGCAAGGCCGGCGTCTTCGCCGGCGCGGCTCTGCTGCGACTCGTCCTCACCCTCGCCTTCCCTGGCCTGGCCGACCTGCTCACGGGCCGGGTCGAGATCTCGACGCCCGTGTCGAGCTTCAAGCGACGTAAGCAGCCCAGCGCTCAACCCAATGTCGTGCCGAGCGCAAGTGTGTTAATCCATCGAGGCAAATCGCAGTGCAAGAAGGCCTGTTCCTGTACAACCACAACGTCTGGCCGTACGACGGCGGCGTCTACCACCAGGCGCCACTGCTGCTCCCCCTCTTCTCGCTGCTCCCCGACGTCAAGACGTGGCCCATCTTCACCTCGGCCCTCTACATCCTGGTCGACCTGCTCAGCGCGGATGCGTTGGCTAGGATTGCGGATTCTGGAGAGGCCGGCCAGTCGAGGCTGTTCTCGTCTCCGCGACGAGCAAAGCGCGCGTCCGGGCTGCTCGTTGCCGCGGCGTAAGATGGTCCCGTGCCCTCGACGCTTCTGCGCCGGTGACTGACGTTACAAGGTTCCTCTTCAACCCGCTCACGGTTGCGACCTGCATAGGGCGCTCGACCAGCGTCTTCACCTCCTGCGCGATCCTCCATGCCATATCCGCGGCCATCCATGGCTCTCCGTTCAACGCCATGGTCTCCCTCTCCTTCGCCTCCTACCTGTCCATGTATCCCTTGCTCCTCCTGCCGCCGCTCGTCCTCCTCGCCTTCGACCGTCAGCCGGAGAAGCGGAGAACAAGCTGCGCCCTCCGATTCGCCTTCAAGTGCATTGTTATCACGGCGGGGTGTCTCGCCGTGCTGCTGGGCATGAGCTTCGCGCTGACGGGCAACTCGTGGGAGTTCCTCGACCGCACGTACGGCATACAGCTTACGCTGTCCGACCTGACCCCAAACGTCGGCCTGTGGTGGTACTTTTTCATCGAAATGTTCGACTCTTTTCGCGCCTTCTTCCTTGCCGTCTTCTGGCTGCACCTGTCGGCCTACGTTGGCGGCCTTTCCATCCGGCTTCGCTCGCAGCCACTCGTGGTTCTGACCCTCCTGCTCGGCATCTTCTCCATCTTCAAGCCCTACCCATCCATATCTGACACGAGCTTATTCCTCGCCATGTTGCCGCTCTATCGACACGTCCTGCCTCTTATGCGTTACACGTACGTGGCCACCGCTACCATCTTGTACGCCACGTTCCTTGGCCCGGCATTCTACCATCTCTGGATCTACGCCGGAAGCGGCAACGCCAACTTCTTCTACGCCATCACCTTGGTGTGGAGCCTGGGGCAGAGCTTGCTGGTGTCGGACCTGACCTTTGCTGTGCTGCGGGACGAGTGGGAGGTGGAGCGGCCAGACATGGTTGGAAAGGAGGTCAAGCAGATATAAGGCGAGCCTTGCCCTCGAGATCCTTGGACAAATGCCGCATGAGGCGATTTTTGTAGAATATATAGCATGAAAGGCGCCATGGGCGGTAACCCGACGTATAGCAATTGTTACACCGTGACAATGAATGATCAGTTTGTGTAGACGAGATGAGTAACTGGTATGACGCCTTCATCGCTCGCGTATCTGCTTGGCGCGGAGGAACCCCAATTGGATGAGGGCGACGGACCTAGCTCAGACGATATCGACGTGGATGCAGCCAACACGAGGTAATTAATGATCAAGCCGCTCCAGCTCTGTCACCGTCGATGGAACCTCAGCTTTGAGCAAGAGAAGGAAGGGTATCACTTGGTATTATTACAGCTCCCGGCTATCTAGTCCACCTCGGAGTCCACCTCTACAAGACGGCCATGACCGGTGGGCATCTCCGCAGCGCCTCCCGAGGGAGCCGGCTGGTGCGCATAGGTCCCCATGGCGCTGTTCAGCATCGATCCAAGTTGTCCAAATTGGCTCAACTTGGAGCTCCCCCGCTGAGCGGTCCACAGCTGTGTCCTGGCTCCAAACGGCTGCAGCGATTTGTACATGTGCAGGCCGTAGCCGAGAGCTGCGCCGCTGATCATGACGCTCATGGCTATCATCAGCGCCCTCTGATCCAGGCCCTTGATCCCGTCCTCAGCACGCTTCCGCACTTCGCCGGCATAAATCGTGCCTAGACTTGGGGCGTTTCGGATGACAGAGTCAGCCACCCGGGCGCCGGAGCTCATCACCGTCGTCTGCTCCGGAGTTGCCCAAGGCAAGGACCCGGGTGTCAGGTCATCCACGAAGATCGCTAACCGCGGTGTCTCCGTCTGCAGCCAGTCTCGGAGGAATGAACGCGGCACGGGGGGCTTGAGCATGAGGGCGAGATACCCGTATGCCAGGCAGTCGAGGGAGGACACCGGAGTGCCCGCGAAAAACCGCGGCTGCTTCTCGTCGCTCTTGCCCTCGCCCATGACGGCATCCAGTACTGACAGGCAGTCCTCGGCCAGACCAAAGAGCCTGATGGCAACCGCCTGCTCAGGGGTCATCTCCTCGCGGACCGTCTTCTTCGTCCGGGCGGCAGGAAGGTGCCTTCGAAACGTTTCGGGCAACGCATCCCGGCCGGCCGAGAGATGCAGGCCGCCGTTGGGATCGAAATCCGTGTCCAGGTCGGCTAGGCCCAGGTGCTCGACGCGCTTGATGGCTTCGGCGCGTATCAACGGCGGCACGGTCCACGTCAGCGGAAAGGGAAGCAGTTTGCTGTACGCCGGCCGCGTCGTGGCGGCCCAGTTCGCGGCTGATACGTAGAGGGAGAGGTCGATCAGGGGCGCTGCATGCGCAGACAGGTACGCGCCGTAAGCGACGCAGTCGGCCTGCTGGCCGGCATCCAAGCCGGCGTCCAGGTTCCTGCAGAGGGACTTGGAGGTCAGGTAGTCGACTATCTGGTGGTAGCCGCTCGTCCAGACGCCGTCGTGATGTAGTGCGGGGAGGAGATCTGCAGCGGCGGTAAGCAAGGGGGTTCGCCCGCTCGACACGGCCAAGGTTGCGTCAGGGAGTGGTGCCAGGCGGCAGAGAAAACGTACGCGATGGATTGGCAGACGGATCGTTGCTCGGGATGAGGCGCCAAGCGGAGCTGGGGGCGGCGTTGTGGAGGAATGTGACAATGGCCAGGCACTCGGGGTCGATGGATGGCAGGCCAAATGCCGCACCCCAGATGTAAAGGTCCAACATGCTCTACCGCAGTGTGCAGGTCGGGGCCTGCGTCCTGGGCGGATTGCGGGTGTCGTGTTGCATGTACGAAAACCGGATGGCCGCGTTGGATGTCGATGCGACCTACCGTACGGAGCAAGGACGGCTCTCAAACATGCAAGGCTGGCCTGGGCGGCTACGTAGCGTAGCGTAGCTGCAGCAAGCCACATCGCGCGACCACGTGACGGGATCTGGAGGAGAGCCGGCGGCTCCCCTTCGACCCCGCGGCCTGTGGGAGGGATCGCAACCATTCGGTTCAGAGGAGTGCGCAGCGGCCGCAATGGGCCGGTTCGTGCAAGCCTGCTGCACACTCTCAACCCCACTGTGGCAACGTCGTTCCCCTGAAGATCGCCAGTTGCTCAGCGTGCCGACAGGTCAGCATGTCAGGTACGAGTGAAACAATGGACCCTGATTCATTTGCCACTAATTGCTCGCTGTCGTCACCGATGTTTCGACCTACAACTAGACGAACCGCACATGTGATGAACAAATTTCATCCCCGAAGAGTATCATTGGGAATCACCTCGAGTCAGGCATTCACCTCGGCCATCCGTGGCCAATCCTGGTCCGGCATGCAGGTATTTGTCCGATGCGCACGGGTCAGCTCGCCCACCGGAGATCGCGGAACAACATCATACACGTGCCCTCCGGCCGCCCGTCTGGTGCCCCTAAAAGGGAGGAGAAACGGGGATTCTGGCTAGCTAGCTACCTCGTAATTCCGCGTTGGGAAGTACCGACGAGTCAGCCCGATAGAACCTGCTTTGCCTGCCTATAGTAATTACCGTAGTTGTAGGTGGGTGGGCAGGCTAAAAAGTGCATTCCCAAGGTAGTAGGTTGGTAGGTATTATACAGGGAACCGCCTACGATGGATGGATGAGCATCCTTCGGCAAGTGCCCGAGGCACTACGTCACCATCCACTCGTCTGCTCGTAGCCGACGGAAATAAATGTCCACATGAGACTCTGGACGGCACAGGGTTAAATCTTGTAAGCGCCGAGGGCCTGTCGGGGAGGGACATGGACTCGGTAATGATATGGGAATGATGCTTCTTGACCGTGAAAACGCGAGATGGCATATTTGAATGTACATGGATGCATTAAAGTCTACACCGAGCCATCAGTGGACAGTTTGTAAGTATCTATTCCGAAATAGCCACAAGTCTATATTCCCGAGAGCCGTTTTCATCATTAGGTGAGGGTATCGATCGGCGTAGCGCAGAAAAAGAATGCCTCTCCTTAGTAGTACAGATCCCAATATTATCCCATGATCCCAGAACAGTGAAAAGCATGACGCGTGAAACCCTCCCAATAGCAAGACGATTAAAGGCGTAATAGTACAGTGGCGCGTGAGCTTGCGCCATCAGGCAAGTAGAATGGTAGGAAACATCTCATTCCGCTCGTGCCAGCGAAGACGGTGGATATTGAGGCGGCCCATTATGCGACCACCCATGGAGGGGCCAGCAGCGCGCGCGCGCGAGCAGGCGGGGTTTGGTGTCGTATTGTTCATAGTCATGTATGTGTAGTGGTGCGGTGCAGAATCCGGTATGAACAGGGCAATTGATTTGACGCTCCAGGAGGCGAGTGGATCGCAGCGCCGTCGAGCGAGAGCACCAAAGGCGGATGGCTGCTGCTGCTGCTTGCAGAGGCCAGCTCCGGCATTCCCAGGACAGAACTGCGAGTTCGACCCCGCCATGGGTAGGGTTGCAGTTGAGACGGCTGACGTGCAGGTTTGCGTCGCATGGTTCGAGGCGCAGGGCGTGAGTGCGGCTCTCATGTGCCGGCGTGGGCAGATGGTGGTGTGTTTGCGTGTGTGATGTTGGAAGTGAAGCTATTGCTACAAGCTAACCAACGGAGCGAGGGTGACGGTGGCCTGGAACGGCTGACGTGATGCCATCGTGACGGGCAGACTCCTTAGCCTCGGTTGGGCAGAGGAGGAAGAGGTCGGCTGGGAGGAGGCCCAGGGCAGGGCGGGAGATGGGAAGGTCGTTGAGCAGGCATGTTGGCTGTGGTGTGTGATGCTTGACAGAAGGTGCCGTGATGTTCGATGAGGTGTAATAGTCGATGGCAGCAGCACGAGTAGACGGGACGTGTGAGTAGTGCGATCTGGTCAAGTAAGATTTGGCTGGCCGATGTGGGCGGCCTCAACTTATGTATCCCGAAGACTGACGCCGTGCCTGGGACTCACGGACAAGGCAATCTAGGGGTGGGCGATGGACCAGGGGCCCGCACGGTACTAATGATGAAAGTACTTCTGAATCAGACAAAGCATCAGCCAGCGACCGGCACCCGCAACGAAGAAGCGAAAAGGCCCCCCTCCCCTGCAAGCCTTTCCCGTGTCACTTAATCCCTGGTCAGCGGTGACGCTTAGGCAGCGGGGCAGGTATGGAAATTGAAACGCGCGAAGGTGGCCCTGCACCCCTGCCAGGCGAGAACATGTGGCTGCCCCTGTCGGGATGGAAGCCTCCAGCTTGGCACCGGGCTCTGGCGCTGTGGCCCGGCCCCCGGGGCCTTGTCTTTGTGCCCCCAAGTGCCTGGGCGGGAAAAAAAGAAGCAGCAGCACGGAGCTGAGCTGCGAGGGGTCGGGTGAGATTGCGCCTCATGCCAGTGTTGCGGGCGCTGCTGATGAGGCGGCCACTCCGCCACCTCATCAGGGCTGCTTCGTGGGCGGCCGTAGCCCTGAATGATGGCGGCCAGCCGCCCAAGCCTCCCTTTATTTTGGGCGGCCTTCCAAGCGCGCATCCATCCATCCCACCGCTGACTCCCGCCCGTCCCGTCCAGCCGCTCTAGGTACCGTCCGGCGTCGGTTGAGCTGGCGCAGCAGAGGTACCTCCGTAGGTCTTTCGGATGCGATGGCAACGACCTGGTCGTGCACACCATCTCACCCCGAGGCCAACAACCTACCTACCCCATTAATAGCCGTGTGATTCAACGTGGCCGGCTGAGTTGGCCGCCGACGGTGGGGGAAAGGTCCTGACACTGGCCAACTCGACGTCGCCAGCGCCCACACAGCAGCCGCCGCAGCTTCCGCAGAGGGCCCCCCCAAAAGGGCTCCACGATGAATTGGATGCCTCGGCCCTCCGGCCGGAGTTTCTGAGCGCTCCACCGCCTCCTGCCACGCCGCCCGCGCCCCCACTCATGGAAGCTTTCGTCGAAGCCCTTCCGCGTAAATTGACTCCTCTCACCATTTAATGCTGTGGAGAGGCTAGGCGTGCCTGTCATTTCACGGGGCCCCGGCTCGGTAGGAAATTGACATTCGGAACAGAAACAAGGGGAAGAAGAAAAAAAAAGCATCCCATCGACCTGCGGGCTCAAGCTGAAACCAGGTTGATTCGCTTTTCCTCGAGCATAGCCCCGGATAGGCACGTAGGCAATGCGCGACAACTTGTTGGAAGTTGGACATGAGCGGCCATCTCGCAACGCTATACGGCGTGCGGTGCAGGGCAGGGGGATGCTCGGATCAGGAAAAGGTGGTCAGCTGGTCTGCCGAGAGCATCCCTGCTGCTGTGGTTGTGGCCTGACACCTGACCTTGTGTTTATCGTACCCCGAGCAGGTTTCCGGCCAGATAGGACTGCCAACAACGCACGCAGCCCTGTCTTGCCTGTGTTACAGGAGCGCTCCGGGCCTCATGTGTTGTCCATCAGCAAGGCTAATTATGCAGATCCCGATTGCCCGATTGCGGGGGTTCGTGTCGTCTGGTGTTTTGCCGGCAACATGTTGCAATGCGAAGGGTGGCCTTGCGTGGGTGCCGTGCCCGTTGCATCAATAATATGGATGCGTTGCTTCTTCGACTCGCGCCCCCAGGATGTCAGTACTCGTAATGTGCACAAAAGGCCCCCTCCTCTGATGCGGCCACGACGGCGTCGATCGGGCGTATTCTTGGGGACAGACCGAACGACCAAGACGAACAAGGCAGTCAGGCGGTCGCCTTGCAGCAGAACCGAGTTGTTACGACGAAAACGTGCTTACGGACCCCTGTCCGCAGCGAACCAGCCTCGGGTCGGTGCCGGTACCTGGGTGATTTCCTTCTCATACGAGAAGTATCGTCTCTAATCCTGGCGCATGACGCGCTCGCCCATCCTGCAGCCTTACGAGTACCATACTTTCCATCCACTCAAGGGACTGTGCCCCAGGGGCTCGGGTTGAAGTGACAGGGTCAGGCACTCGTCCTCGTGCCTCGAGCGGTGCGGCTGTTCTCGTCGAGCTGTTAGGTTGGTAGGCTCCTCGACGCCCGTGACTCATCGTGCGCGACGCATGGGAGCTGGCAGCAATGTGCTCGCATGCGCTCGCAGAAGGCAAAGGATCCATCCGCAAGGGAAAGGCGTCAAGCAGGACAGGTAAAAATTTGCCTGCATTAAGTATTGCTCCATACAAAATCCGGAGATGATGGTGGATCTTGGACGTCCGTCTTCCGAGGTACCTAATACGTCCCCCGATAATACTGCGTGACCAGTACGGGTGCACGTACGGAGCACGAGTGCTGTCATTTCGTTGCTCGCTGGTTGTTTGTTGGCCCGGCATGGAGAATGTTGAGGATAAGGTCGTTAATTGCCTACCAACCTATAGGCGGGCATATAGTCTACCTACCTTAAAGTACCTACCACTGAGCTAACCGTAGGGATACTCGTAAATGTGATGAGTCCCCTGCTCTCCAAGAGCTTGGCACGAGAGCTGTACTCCGTACACGTAGATTCCGTGCGCCTGCGGGCCTGCCTGACAACGTAATCTCAGATTTTACTCATGCACAGGGCCGTGGCATTTGCGAGCAGGCGTCCGAGTATTGACGAATCGGTTCGCAGCTTACGAGGATTTTCTCGTCCCAGACCCGTCTGGGACCCTCCTCGCCGCATCCTCCTTCGGACGACGGACGTCATCACCTAAAATGAGCTCCCCAGACGCCCAGAGCCTCATTGTCAACCTGGAACCTTGCCCGCCGCCTCAGGTTACCAACCAGCTGGGACTGTCTCGGGCCTCCGGCCGCGCTCCGCCGTCCCCAGCACGGGAACCTATGCCCTGTAAGGATACGGAGTGCTCTTACTCTGAAGTCTGCCCAGTATGCTCGACGACGGCCCCGTAGTCCAAGTCTTGCGTCTTACCGTCTCGGCTACGTTGCTGCATCCTTCAGGCGAGCGCCGGCTGCGGTGCAACACTGCGTCGCGTCTGGCGGTGCCATTTAGAACTAGGGTCATGTGTGATGGCCACGACTCGTCAGTCGAGTTTCCATCCACGACATTAATTTCCTTGGTCCTGGACTCGTAAGACCTGTTGGGTTGCCTCTGTTGAGTTGATGAGATCGCCCTTGGACCGCCCCTGGCCTCGGCAGTTCTGTCCGAAAGTGTTGCCTCTTCTGGTTGCCGTTGTGCTAGGGCGGAGGCGCACTCTGCCCCTGACGCTATCACCAACAGAGACATCCATCCCGCAGCGCTCAGCGGCGTGCCCGACATTAGTCTCAGCCGCGTTTTGAGCTGCCGTCAGCGCAGCTCCCAGACAAGTTTTCTGTGGCGTCAGCCTCAATTGGGGCGGGTATTCCCTATTCAACCACGAGGAGGCAAAATAAAGGGGGGCTTGCGACAAACGTGTCAGGAAGCGTCAGTCGGCCGGCTACTCCGTGACGCCGAACTCCTGTCTTGCTTCCTCGAGCGGCCGTCAATCTGGCGCGCTAGGGACTCGAGTTAAAATAGATGATGTGGCTCGAAACAATTCGAGTGGGCTGTCTGGCGCCGTAGTCGCTTGCGACCTATCAATAGTAGCGTCCGGCTTTAAAAACCAAGCCAAGCAAGAAATGAGGGCGGCATGGATGCCGGACCGCGGAATACTGCCGGCAAAGTTATCGTTCGTGGCGACCTGGACTGACCAGGCGTCTACATGGAGCATGGCATGAGTGGGCGCAACATTGCTCGCTGAAACCCCCTTCGAGCGACGTGCCAATGCATCCTACGAGATGGTCTCGCTGTCCTATTGCCGCAACGGCGGCGGGCGTTCTCCTCAGGCCTGAACGTGTCAGCGTCGAAGTCGGGCGAGAGGATGATCACGGAAGCCGCGGGACGTGAGGCAAGTCTTGTAGGGCTCAGTGAGGCGCAGATACCTGGTAATTAGCCGGACTCATGGCGGAGGACGGGAGGGCTGGCTGGTGGCTGCGTCATGGCCATCTCGTACGAGTACGAAGTATTCTTCTTGGGGCCAAGTCAGGGCCACGTGGAGGAACAGGGGTAGGCAGGGTCCGCCCCTGGACCCTCGCAGGCTCGACGGTTCATGCTTGCCACCGCATGCTCGCAGGAAGTACGAGTACGAGTACGGCTTTCGGTCGGAGGTGCAAATGGCCACGCTGTTAGGACGTTGGATTCGGCGCATATGCCTGGAGCAGACGCAATCTCAGGCAGACAGGCCCCCGCTGCTGTGCGTGCATGCACGGAGTGCGCAATGCTTACTTTTTGGGCCCTGTGAGGCGCCCCGCGGGCCAGCTGGTGATGTTCGATGGTGGGCCAGATTGGGAGCAACAGGCAGGACTTGTCAGCCATGGCGCCCGCATTCCGGTACCCTTGCTTTTGGGCCCAGCCGTCCTCTGACGTGCAGACAGGCCTGCAGGAGATGGCATTTGCGGGTTAGCCTGCCAGTCTCAGTCCGAACGGGCTATTCTATCAAACGGCTGGGCATCTACAACTTGGGTGGCCTGCGCCATACGTGGACACCAAGTAACGTAGGTAGGTGCTTGTGAGGGGCCATGAGGGCTGCCAACGCCCTGCCTCGACCACTCGGAGTTTGAAGAGCTTTACGTGAACTTTGACTGCGACTATGTCGGTAGAATTGCATTGGAATATCTTCTCTGCGGCAACCGAGACGTACTCTAGCGACTGCCGCAATTGGTCAACGTAGACTCTACACCCTGTGGAGGCCACAGCAACAATAGGAATCGCATAGTCCTACAACCGGCATGGTGGATGAAACACGCGCAGGACACGCCACGAGAATGACTAGGCTGCCAGTGCCTCATCAGCTAGGCTTCTTGGCAGCTTCGGAGCGTGCCGATGAATCGGCTCAGGCAAGTTTGGTCGCACCATCAAGTGACGCGCAACCCCACGGCGAGGCGGCCACGCGTGCGCAGTGTCAATCGATGATCCCCTTGACTACCTAGCTAGCTACCTTGTCAGACTACCTAAGTACGGGCTACTCCGTACAAGCGATGGTATTCATACGTGCCGAAGGCGCTTGGTGCTGGGTCGGTCGTGTTAGTGCCGTCACGACTTGAGCCCGCTCAGGCAATGTCCAGGTCGGTACCGACACAGTGCCTTAAGAGTTATACGTAGGTAGAAGCGCAGTCCGTATAACTGACACGGAGTGCCCAGCCAGCACCTAACAATTTGCTCATCGTTGGGGCGTTAAGATGCTTCAAAAGCAACCTCGAGGCCCACGAGCGGGCCGGCCTCGAGACTCCCTCCCGCATACGCGTTACATTCAGGTATCACGCCGTGCCGGCTGACATCTCAGTTCCCGAAGGTACGCGCAAACCCTATGGCGGTCCAGAGCAGCCTGGTATGCCAGCAGTACTGGTGACAAACTACGGCGCGCCTTCACCCACGGGTATTTGCGTCGAAGTTATCCAGTTCTCCATCCTCGCCTGCCCCTGCCCGGCGGCCTTGGCACCTCTTGCGTCTGCGCCAGCCAGCGGCGCCTTGTCGGTGTCTCGTTTCTTGACGACCAAGCAAAGAACGCGGCCGTAGATGGCAAATCCCTCGTACGATACGTCCATGGCGAGTTTCTTCTTGTCCTCGTCCATGTCCTCCGCACCCAACCCACCGGCGCCCCGTTGACGTTTCGGCGCAGGCTCGTCGTCATCGGCATCGGAGTAAATCTCAATTGCCGAGGCAGCGCCATCGTCGCCCAGTGTGTCGGCTACATCCTCGTCCTCGGATGCTTCGGGATTGCCTCTCTGCCGTTTCGGCTGAACCCGCCGTTCGGCGGCGGCGGGGATATCGGCAAGGCGAACACCCTCGTCGTCGCTGTCTTCCTCAAGCAGGACAGGCGAGGCGTCTGCTGCATCGACGTCGACGGGGCCTTCGCTTGTTTCTTTGATCAATTTCGACGAGTTCGACTGCATCATTGGCAGTGCCTTTTCGCGGAAATGCTTCTTTTTCGAGAGCAGAGAGTGCCGTGTATTGGTCTCGGTCAGGAACATGGAAACCTCAAAGCCATCTGCTCTGTTCAGCGTCGCGTCTCGATGTAGACCCCTGGGCTCAAGACTCTCTACCTTGTACGATGACGTCCTTGATTCCCTTCTTCTTGGAGCTCTTCTTCTTGCTCCTCTCCTTCTCTTCACGCAGCTTTGGTAGCACAAGCGGCCGGATGCTCTCGATGACTCGAGGCAGAATCGGGTCGCGAGGGTTCAGCAGCCATGATTGCGTGAGAGAAGGATTGTCAAGATAGATGCGACACTCCAGGACGGAGTATTTGGTTATCCGCAAGTATCGGCGTACCGGCGCCATGTCTTTGGCGTGCTCGGCGAAGGCATCGTGCGTTGCGGGATCTGGCGAGACGGTCCAACCTCGAGGCGCCGTGATGACGGGACGCCGACCCACTTGCGAGCACGCTAAAGCCACCCCCAGCTTTCAGCCTGGCAGGCCAGCTTCCTCCCCAGTCGCAGGCTCGCGGCACTAAAATTCTCGATCGACGAGGACTCCAATCCACCTCGTGCCGCCCCCGCGAGGCTACAGTTCACCCAGCCGGCCTCTCGGCATGGTCACGCCTCCAACATGTCCAAGTCTTGGAAGGCAACGCTGAAGCTGCCTCGCTCAAGCTTCCCGTGAGTTCCTGGAAGCGTCGCTCCGTTGGGCGCATAGCTAACTCAAGCCCAGAGCTCGCCCGAACCCGAAGCTGCAACGGCAGTACCTGCGCGAATGCACCGACGGCCTATATCAGTGGCAAGCGGCTCACCTGCCTCAGCATGACCCTTTCGTGCTCCACGATGGCCCTCCGTACGCCAATGGCCCGCTACACACGGGCCACGCGATCAACAAGATCCTCAAGGACATGACCATCCGCGCTCAGGTTCAAAACGGAAAGCGGGTCGTCTACAGGCCCAGCTGGGACTGCCACGGCCTTCCCATAGAGATGAAGGCTCTGGGGACGAATACCGCTCAGGGATTGAGCCCGGTCAAGGTTCGAGAATCGGCGAGGCGTCTGGCCAGCAAGACCGTCGGCGAGCAGATGAAAGGGTTCCAGTCGTTCGGCGTCATGGCGGACTGGGACAACAAGTGGACCACCATGGATCGCGAATTCGAGATCAGGCAACTACGCGTATTCCAGAAGATGGTCCGGAGCGGGCTCATCTATCGCAAGCACAAACCAGTCTACTGGTCGATTTCGTCCCGGACGGCGTTGGCTGAGGCTGAGCTCGAGTACAGGGATGACCATGTATCCCAAGCAGCATACGTCAAGTTTCCAATTGTATCCGACTGCAGCGCTATTCCTGGACTCGCGGACTTCGATGGCCCTCTGTTCGCTGCCATATGGACCACGACGCCGTGGACCCTTCCCGCGAACAAGGCCATTGCGGTTAGCGACGACCTCTTCTATGCCGTTTTACGCGTCGGCGAGTACGACCTTCTGGTCGCGGAAAGCCGTATTGATGCCATGAGGGAGTTTCTCCCCGAATTCGAGATAGCAGCCGAACGCATTGCTGGATCGCAACTTGTAGGCCTCGAGTATCACAACAAGCTACGTGGAAGGGCCTCGCCCAAGCAGCCTATCCTCCATGCTGATTTCGTATCGGCCGACTCGGGAACTGGCCTCGTCCATATGGCTCCCGGACACGGTCAAGAAGATTACGAGGCCTGTTCCAAGCTGGGCATTGAGGCGTTTGCACCCATCAACGATGAGGGGTACTTCACGAAGGACGCCTATCCTGACCAATCCGAACTCCTCACTGCCGCCCCGTCCATCTTGGAAGGGGGGGCTAAGGCTGTTCTAGAGCTGGTTGGGGAGGATGTCTTGGGAACGCATCAGCTGGTTCACAAGTATCCCTACGACTGGCGTACAAAGCAGCCGGTGGTTGTGAGGGCCACGGCGCAGTGGTTTGCTGATGTTGGCAGCATCAAAGAGGAGGCCCTCAAAGCTTTGAGTCACGTTCGATTTGTGCCGGCATCCGGTAAAGCTCGCCTGGAGAGTTTTGTCAAGGGACGGAGCGAGTGGTGCATATCTCGCCAGCGATCATGGGGCGTCCCCATTCCCGCACTGTACGACGCGAATGGTGACTCAGTAATGACGGATGAATCCATTGAGCACATCATCTCGGTCATGACGGAGCGCACGTCCAACGCTTGGTTCGCTGACGATGCAGATGAACCTGCGTGGATCGCGCCGTCACTTCGAGGCAAGTTTCGCCGCGGTTCGGACACGATGGATGTCTGGTTCGACAGCGGAAGCAGCTGGACGGAGATCAATCATCCAGTGGACGTGTATCTCGAGGGGTCAGATCAGCACAGGGGCTGGTTCCAGTCGAGCCTTCTGACGTACGTGGCCGCGCAAAAATCGGATGGAAAGACGGGTGACGAGATTGCCGCGCCATTCAAGACACTCATAACGCATGGCTTTACCCTTGATGCCCAGGGGAAGAAAATGTCCAAGTCGCTGGGCAACACGATTGGGCCTGACGAGGTTATGGACGGACGTTTGCTGCCTCCTATCAAGAGATCCGGGAAAGGAACAGACGGACCGAGATATGACGCCCTAGGGCCGGATGTCTTGCGGTTGTGGGCGGCCAGCAGCGACTTCACAACTGATATCCTGGTCGGGCCGTCCATTCTGCAGCCCGTGCAGAACGCGTTGATCAAGTACCGAACGATCCTGAAAATGATGCTAGGATCCCTGCATCAGTCCAGCCATAAGGCTCCTCTGACGAAGCTGGATCAGATTGCCCTCCTGCAGCTGTCCGAGACTATGAAACAGGTCCGGGAGGCGGTCAACAATTACGAATTCCACCGGGCCACAAGCCTGATCAACCGGTGGATTGCGACTGATTTGTCTGCCTTTTACTTGGAAGCTCTCAAGGACCGCCTGTACTGTGGTGACGGCGGCGGCGCTCTTGTACCAATCTTTGTCGGGCTTCTGCGTATGCTGGCGCCGATTACTCCAATCCTTGTCGAGGAGGCGTGGTCTCATCGGCCGGCCTGGATGGTTGAAGACAAGTATGTTTGACGATGCATTTCTAATAGCCCACTGCTGACGCGTTCCCACAGTTCAATGCAGCACCCTGCTCGCCAGCCGTACGACTCTGCCCTGGTGGACTCGGCTCGCTTGACCGTCGATCAGGCCAAGCTGCGGCGAGATCTGCCCACCTTGGCTGCTGTGCACGACGCTGTCAAGGCCGGACTGGAAGAAGCAAGGGAGGCCAAAGCATTGGGCAGTTCGCTGCAGGGCACCGTGATCATTTCCACCGAGGACAGCGGAGTAGCGTCCACGCTGCAGGATTACCTCGATGAACTGGATGCCATGTTTGTGGTGTCGCATGTGGACCTCAACAAGCCGATCCCCGATGGGTCCAATTGGTGTTACACCAAGGCATTTGAGCTGCAAGGCACGGCAAAGGGAACGGTACACGTGCTTCCTCCCCGGAAGGAAAAGTGCTCGAGGTGCTGGCGATATGTAGCAGAGGAAGCGGAGGGGCTCTGCGGTAGATGCGAAGAAGTCGTGGACACGGCAGCGGGCGCCGAGTAACATGAAGAGCGCAACGGCATGATATACTCCGGCATTTGGCACAGGAGACTTGTACCATATTAGACTATCGATGGAAGATAGATGTACGTTAAAGATAGACACATGGCAAGAAACGATGGCTTGGGTTCCTTGTTTTCACCCTCGACTTCAGCATCTCACCCGCACACACTTCGCGTCTTGGGGATGAGCTTGGCTAACGGTGGTTCGAGCGCCGAAGCTCGGGAAAGTAGCTACACAAGAGCAATCTGTTATTTGGAGGGCTACGGTGGCAAGCGGCTCTTGACTCTACCGAAGAGCCAAGAAATGCGGCCTGTCCAGCCTGGGAGGATGTGAAGGACCGGCTGTCAGCAGATGAGCAATCACAGCTCGGCGCTTCTTCAGACACCCCGGCACAGGACGTCCATATGTCTCAGCGATTTTCGCAAGTGACATCACGATAAATTGGATATCGCGTACGGAGTACAGAGCTGCCAGCTTGAAAGCGATTGCAGCTCGCCGTTTCTCAGGTGTGAGGTCACGCTCGGGCAAGCTTCCCTTGTGTACGGAGTAAGGAAGCTCGATCCAACTTCACCGCGGCAAGACACGGCCGTGAGGCATGTCTGTCACTCAGCATTACGTACGAATAGGCTGGCCCGGTAAGCTATCGAGGAGCACTAGCATCACGCAAAGCCGCCGTGGCGCTCTGGCCAGTGAGGTGGCTGCGTTTTTGCTGCATGGATGGAGCTCACCTCTGGCCGTCGGCATGTGAGAGCGCCCGTACTGGGCGATCCCCCCCAAACCCCGGTCACGGCGCCCAACTCCCGTCTTCGGCATATCCACTCCCACGCCCGCCTTCAACCATAGGGACCCGCTCGCCCCGTCATTCATCCCAGCAGTGGAGAGCTGCATTCAACAAACATCTCAACGCCATCCTCGAGCTCTTGCACCTTCGAACCAACACGATGCCTCGCTGCGAGAAGCTCCGACGCCGCCACTGAGATCTCCCACTCTCGGCGCTCGCTTGCAGCATGCATCGACACTGGCGCCATGGCGAACTACGATGCCGCGCGGCCGCTCGGGCACAGCGAAGCACTGCACGGCCTCGCGGCGACCAACTTTGAGACGGGCGAGTCGAGCGCCACGGGCAGCCTGCTCGAGGCAACGCCGCCCATCGACAGCTCCGTTGACTCGCCACCGCACTCGAGCCCTGGCGGCGGGCCGCATGGCGACGCGACAGCGGCACCTACACGTCAGGGGGGAAGCGCCCGGAGGAGGCTTCGACACCGACCCGGCGCTGGTTTCTTGCTGCAGGACAAGGTTGGGGGAGATCGAGACCTCAAGCATCGACGCTCCGTCCGAGATGCCAGCCACTCCAAGGGACGGGTATCATCTCCCGCACCGGAGACCCCCGACGGCTCCCGATCGAACCCAGCACAAGGCAACAGGCCTGAGATTTCCTCGGACGTGGCCACGCCACGAGGGAACGCAGCTTTACCGCAAAGCTCACGACGCAAGTCCTCCGATGAAATCAAAGACGATGCCGTCAGATTCCACGACTCCCGGCAGTCTTCGCAGCAGCACGACCCCCCCGGGTTCGATGTCGATTCGACGCAGATTGTAAATATGGCTTTGAGCCTCAGCGAATCCCGGCGAATTGCATCTCGACGCGTCTCCCGAGGCACACCGCCCCGGCTCACACCCGTTCCCGACGGGAGCTCCGGGAGCAACCTGCGGCAGCATTTGCAGCAGCAACGCAGGTCGTCTCGTAACATGAGTCCGAAACCTAAGCATGAGCCATCTCACAGGCTTTCGACCGGTGTGGCGCTTAACAGCCCTCTGCAGCCGGCCTTCGACATCGCTGGGACTGACGGGCAGTATCGATACCATTTCACCCCTTCAACGCTTTCGAGAGCGCAAAAGGCGAAGGAGCACCTGGAGCTCATGGCTCAATACAGGCGGTTGCTGGAAACTCTGCCACCTCTCAAACCAGGCTTCGAGCGGCGGCGGACTATCAGCCCTCCCAGCTCCCCGATCAGCATGACCAAATCTGGCTCTCAAAACAATACCGCGTCCGCTCTAGGCCGCCAGTACAACCCTTTGCAGTATATCCGGAATCGCAAAGTCCGGGCCAGGGAACGCTTGGTCATCGACGGAGAGCGACAGGGCTTCGGTGATGTTGATGGTGTCAGGCTGTGGGTCGACAAGATTTGCTCACAATCATCCTCTTTCGACAAAGACGGGGAAGGGGGCGAGTTACCTATACCGGCCTTTCCTGGGGCCGATGACACAGGAGGTCCGACGTCGCCAGAGGCTGCCTCGAGAGCTGCCGCTCGGGTCAGACGCCCTCGAGTTGACTGGTTCATAGAGCCCTGTAACATGATTGCGGATGCGTATTGGCTTGAACAAGATCATCATAAGCAACTCATCGAGGACCGCCAGTGGCGCAAGGTTTTCCCGCCTACGGCAGGTCTCTCCCGGCCCATGTCCCGCGAAACGGACGAATCGGTCAATGCGATTCCGTTATTTTCGCTTCGGACAGAGAGCCCGCCGAACGGTGGATATTCTGGAATCACAAAGGCCGACACTAGCTTGTCGCAGAACAGCGCGAGAGGCCGAGCCAAGCAGAAGCTGCAAAATATTCGAGCCTTCCCGCATCGTCGCAGCGGCTCACTACACGGCCATCATGACTTTGTTCGTTTCAAGAAAGATTCTACTTCGGATCTTTCCAGTAGTGATAACGATGGCAAAAACGGGTCCCGTCGAGCCGTCCGGTCTGAGCGACCAGGCAAAGTTCCAAGCAACACAAACGACCTGCTGGAGAACCAGATGCGAGAGATGGTCGCAAATGAGGCCCGTGAGAGAGAACTTTCTCAAGAGACGTTGAACAAAGAGGTCAACAGCTCTCCGCCTGTCATGGACCGAGAGAGTCACCCCTTGTCACAACCTTCAAGTCAGCTTCATAGCAGGAAAGGGTCCATGGCGGATACTAGCGATTCGGACCGCATGCCTATCCACGGCGGGCTGTGGCCAAGATCACCGCCACGACACACCCTGGGCAAACAAGGCGTGGGGTCCATCAATGAGCCGCCGAAGCAGCCGAGGGATAAATATTTCTCACTACCAGCTTCACCAGAGTTACGGGCTATGAAGGACGGCGCTGAGCAAGGTGCCATCGGCATCCAGCTCTCCCCTCCTCGGAGCCGCGGTGGATCTCCAACGAGAAATCCACTGAGCAAGATCAAGAACATCATGCGAGACAGGAACGGTGACGCCGGGAATGGCCCTCACTTGACGGATCAAGAGCAGCAACCAGATCGTGGAACATCTGCATCAGAGGCAACCCTGCCAGCAGACAAAGCATTGCCAGATAACAGGCATCTCACAAGCCCTACAAAGAGACTTGCACCCGCACGGCATTCGGAGCCCTGGAAAATGCATCGAAGCTCCGGGAGCCTCCGTGCTCGGCTGGACGATCAAGGCGTTGGGCTGCGCGGGATGTTCAAGGGGCCCCGGATCGATACTGTTCTCCGAGGTGGTGTATCCAAGTTGGGCGACATGCTGTGGAAAAAGGACGGATCCATTGAGTCGACACCGGAACTCGGATCGACCGATGAGTCGGAAAGTGAGAACGCCAGGGGACGGCAGAGGTCGTTGCCGCTATCGCGCAAGTCGTCGAGACGGATGCAAGGCGACGATGGACATCCGTCGAGGCACTTTCTTGATTCAATGCCAGAATTCCACCATGTCTCCAGTACACATCACACACGCAGCGCAGGCGATGGCCACAAAGAGGTCACCCCACCTGAGTCGGCGAACCATAGCAGGAAGTCCTCGCGAGTTGACTTTTTGAAGCCCCCGCGCAACGATACTCGCAACTCGTCTTCGTCCATCTCTCCTCCGGGCTCCAGAAAAGCTCATCCGGGCGAGTCTGACGTTTCAGAGTCGGAATCATGGCCGGGCAGCAGCGTTGAAGGCTTCCGAGAGGGGGACAACCGGTTCAGTTATGCATCGGCGCCGCGAGGCGCCGATGATATCGGCCGGAGGCAGAGCCGGCACTGGTCGATAGCAGACCAGGGCCGTGACACTCAAGATGCCCGGATTTCGAGGCGCGAGATCGCGCGCATGCGGGCCTTGATTCTAAGCTCTGGCATCAAGGCAATGGAAATCAACAGACGAGCCGTCGAACTACAGAAACCCTTTGTCAAAGCGGCCCTTGCGGCGAAGGGGAAGCCGATCGGGGACAGCTGTGCCGGCGTTGGATGGACACAAATTGCCAAGCTCTGCCCCGACAAGGCGCAGCTAGATGCCAAGCAAGCCATGTATTGCGAGCTCTATCCTCTCGCCGCCAGCACTCTCGGTGGCGCGATCCAGGCCTCGGGCCAGCAGTGGCAAGCCTCGGCCGATCGCTTCGCCAACAAGACCAGCCCCGAGCTTCAGCGGCGCATCGAGGACCTCCGCTCGCGACTCGTGGACGACCTGTCGGATATGACGCGCAGCGCCGCCGACCTGGCAGACGAGACGAGCAGAGACCTCGCACTCGGCCAGCCCCTCAAGATCAAGCACGTGGTGGACATCATGGAGAAGATGCTCCGCAGGCGGCGCCGACGGCTCAGATGGGTGCGCCGCGCCCTGTGGCTCACGGTCGAGTGGGCGCTCATCGGCTTCATGTGGTACGTCTGGTTCGTCGTCATGATCCTGCGCGTCTTCCTGGGCATGGGCAAGGGGGTGTGGAGGGGCGTGAGGTGGCTGCTCTGGATGTAGCGGATCCATGCTCGGCCCCTTGACGTTGCTCTCTATGCCACCGTGTCCATCATATATTGGCCTGGCCATGCAAATTGAGGAACGTTTGCTTAGAGTGTTGGCGGTTCCTGAATGGCCAGTATACTAAAGTTGCTTTTTTTTAACGTTTTTGGTTTAACGGTTCGATACCCACACGCTTTCATTATAGTTGATTCTTCCCTCTTTGGCTCTCTACATCTGGTTTTCAGGAAAGTCGTCTTGTATGATGCGAGCATAGCCTCGGAGCTCTTGCTTTATGGAAAAACGCCTTCTGGGTATTGGCTTGTCTCCTCTTTTGCATACAAATGCCAGAAAGCATCTTTGCACCTTGGTGAAGCGCCGCGGCTTCGTGGTGCTGATTTGGTTGTCTTTCTTTTTCGGGCTTCAAGTTGGTCATGACTTCCAGTGTCAATGTAAGCAGGGAGCACGGTTCTTGAAGATGTAAATTTTGAATCAGAATGGCCGGCCCGCGTACTCTACCTGCCCTCGACAATTCTTAATCTAGAAAGTAGGAAAGAGAACAAGTGATTACAACTGCATTGGGTCGATGATTCATACTTTTCCGCCAAAGAAGAGGCTGCAAAATGCTGGTCGATGTGACGCTCTGTAAGCCGCGGAACATCTAATGTCTATTCAATTCTCTTCTTGCCCTCCTCCGCATTGAGATAGCGCGCTGTGCTGAGGCCCCTCTCGTGCCGGGCGACAAAGGACCCAAAGACGGCGTCCTTGCGCGCCTTGGTATAGTGCTCGCCGTAGCCGTCGACGGCAAAGGGCCTGGGGTTGAGGCGCGGCCAATTGACCTGAAAAGGGCATAACTGTCAGGTACACTGGAAAGATGTACATGTACGGGGATGCTGGGGGGAGAAGAGAAGGGGGCGAAGAAGAACTTACGTAAAGCATGCCGTGAGTCCAGATGAAGTGGAAGCAGTACGCCGCGACAACGGTCCAGAAAAGAATGAAGAGGCGCATTGGCAAGACCCTGGCGTCGGGGTCGCGCTTGGTGAAGAGGCCGATGAGGACGATGAATACGCTAAACGCCAGGAGGTACGGAATGGACTGGATGAGGAGCGGACGTCGGTCCACGAAGACCAGGCTGGTACCGATGGTGGTCTGACCCGGCTGGTAGGCGCCCAGGAACAAGTCGAACGAGTCTTGACGGGGCCCGTCCCGGAAGTTGTTGAGGAAGTACCGAGTCACGCCGATGCGAGCATCCTGCAAGGCTCCAACCTTGGTGCGCTTGCCCGTCCGAGTCACGTCCGTCTTCATGGCGCCGGTCCCGGAGTACGACGAGGAGACCACGTCGGCGTTGTCGGCCCACATGTTGCGGAAGATGAACTCGAACGCCGGGTCCTCGTCGCGGAAGGTGGCGCCGCGCGGCATGAGGCCGAGGTCCTCGAAGATGCGGTCGAGCGTGTATCTCGCGAACATGCTCTGGACGACGTTGGTGCGGTCGAGGCAGTCCATGCAGTTGGTGCGCATGACGCTCGTCTGGAGGCTCCGGGCGTCCATGCGGCCATCAATGTTTGCGGGCGTATCGACGCCGCGGAAGTAGCCCTGGGCAGCGAGGGCCTCGCTAAGCCTCTCCACCAGGGCGTAGGCCTTGTGCATCTTCATGCCCTTGGTCTCAGAGTGGTAGTCAAAGTAGACATAGTGCAAACGGTCAAACTCTTGGCGCTTCGACCCGGGCTCGATGGTGGTGAACTTCTCCTCGGTCAGCCTGTCGGCCTCGTGGCGCTCCTGGGGACCGGACACGAGGGATTGGACCATCTGCTCGTAAGACTCCTTGACCCTGCACTCTCGGCCCTTCTGGTTCACCAGGTTGATGAGGTAGTTGTCGCCGTAGAGCCGGATTTGCTCGTCAAAGTGCTTCTGCGCGGCCGCGATGCCGGCCTCTGTGCTGCGGACCTGGAGCTTGGGAACGTAGCGCAGCGTGTTGATCTCGGACCAGAACGTCGGAACGCTCCCTCGAGTCTGCACGTAGGACATGATCTGCATCTCCTGCCCCGTCGACGTGCCAAACTTGCCGCTCTGCATGTCGGCGCTGCCAGCGTAACCGCCCAAGCCACTGCTGCTATCGTTGATGACAATGATCTGCTCCGTCTCGTTGTAGTTTGCCACGTGGCCGTCCTCGTCCACGCCGCGAGTGAAGTACCGCGTGCCGCCTCGGTACCGTGATCTTCGCGAAATCAAGATGATGGTGAGGGACGTCTTCTTGAACGTTGTCGGCTTGATCTCCAGCATGCCAAAGATGCACGGCAGAATGTACGGGTCGACTGCGTGCTGCGGGCCAGGCTGGCTCCTGGAGCCTCGTCGACGGAAGTCGATCAGGTCGGACTGCAGGTACCTGTTGAAGAAAAACCGATCGTCGGCCCTCATCCACAGCGGGCTGGAGGCGTCTGCCTGAGACTGGCGCTGAATGGAGTTTGTGAGGTCGATGGAGTACGAGAAGTACATGGGGCCTTTCTGGAGGAAGGTCTTCAGGAGGGTGATGAAGACGTCTTCGTCGGGGTCGTGAATCTGCCGCTCGCGCATGGGCAGGATCTCGGTTGCGACGACCTTGTAGACCATGTGGCCTTTGAGGCGACCCATTGGCTGGGCCTTGCTGATAACGACGACATATTTGTCTGGCGACGTTTAGCACAGAGTCCTCGGCGAGGGGACGTGGTCCGAATACTGACCAAGCCGCAGCTGGATGATGCCGAGAATGCCTGCGATGCTCGAGACGCGGGTGGCGCGCTTGCCGGCATGGAGGCTTCCATCGGTCAGGCGCACATCACCGGTAGGACGGTCGATGAGCAGGGCCGGCGCATCGGGAGACGAGGGCGAGGTGAAGACGTAGGCGTCGTTGGTGACCTTGACGTTGATGTCGCGATACGGCAGCTTGGCCGCGACGAGAGGCGCCATGGCGGATGGGCGAGTCGGGGCGCTGGAGATGTTGCTGCTGGGCAAGGCAAGGCAAGGCAATATCCGCGCTGGCGACCGTCGTCGGCTCCGTCACGGTCGCAGTCTGCGCGGGTTGTTGCGCAACCGTTGGATGAGGACGTGGCGTAGAGGGAGCTTGCGACGTCAGACACGACGATGCCAGCGAAGCTCCCGGGCGTCTGTACTTTGGTACCTGCTGGGTGCCAGGTCGTAGTGGAACACAGCCCCTGGGGGAACGCCGCCACTCGTCGCGGCGGCAGAGACGGGACTGAGGTGGTGCTGTGCTGTAGCGCGCCAGGTGGCTGACGGGGACCCTGCTCAGGCACCTGAACCTCGCTAACGCGGATCGAGGCTCGGGCCCCCATTGCAGGCTTCCAGTTGGCCCAGCCGCTGGCCTGTGATCCAATCTCAACAGCCCAGGCAGGCTTCCGCCGAAACGGCTGTGCTTACCTAATAATGGAGGCGCCTGTCTGCTGACCTCTTAGGTGCCGACTCCCCCAGCGGCACCAGCAGCAGGCCGCCGCCCGCCTGCAGCAACGCCGCAAGCACCGCCATCCACCCTCGCCTCCGCCAGCCAGCCTGACGTGTGCCTCGTACGTACTCGTCGTCCCGAATCCGACGTCTCCCGCCAGCCCGCACCTGCATCGTCACTTCCGCCCATCGACATCGCCAGCCTCCAGCAGAACGACTTCGACCGTTGCGCCTCAGCGCCGCCGCCCTTTGTCGACCGCATTCCCTGCCCTCCGCCTCCCGCATCCGCAGCGCCTCGGCGTTGGGACAGTGTCGAGCCTAGTACTTCGATTGTTGAGCCCAATACCGCTCCCGTCCGTCTCCCGTCCGCAACCCGGCAAACTCGCATTTACCATCCCTACGACCCCATCATGGCAGCCCGAGGACCATCCGGCGCCGGCCGCGGCGTGAGCGGCCGCTTTGCCCAGTTCAAGCTCGTTCTTCTTGGTACGTTTCTGATGTCCTCATCGTCTCTTTGCCCGGTGCACCTCGTGCTAACAGCGCGCGCATAGGAGAATCTGCCGTCGGAAAGGTAAATGGAAATGGTACATCAAAAACGAACGCGCGATCGGCCGGCTAATCGTATCCGCAGAGCTCAATAGTCTTGCGTTTTGTCAAGGTGTGTTGCGACGAGCGTTGCGCCGTGCGTTGCGCCGTTGGCTGAGAACTCGTCGGGGCTGACTGCTCTCTCAGGATCAATTCGACTCCTTCAGAGAATCCACCATTGGCGCCGCCTTCCTTACCCAGACGATTTCTCTCGACGAGAACACTACAGTCAAGTTCGAGATCTGGGATACCGCCGGCCAAGAGCGATACAAGTCCCTGGCCCCCATGTACTATCGAAATGCCAATTGCGCCGTCGTCGTCTACGATATAACGCAATCCGTATGTCCTTTCCCGTCGCCCTCGTGCAGCAGCATCACTAATCGGCGCGCCTATAGTCGTCCCTGGACAAGGCCAAGGCCTGGGTCAAGGAGCTTCAACGCCAGGCCAACGAGAACATCATCATCGCACTCGCTGGCAACAAGCTTGACTTGGTAACCGAGCAGCCCGACAAGCGAGCCATCCCCACCGCCGACGCCGAAGCCTACGCGCGAGAAGCCGGGCTCTTGTTCTTCGAGACGTCCGCCAAGACAGCCGAGAATGTCAGGGAGCTCTTCACCGCTATCGCTAAGAAGTTGCCGCTGGATCAGGCCGGGCCCCGGCACGCCCGGCCAGGCCAGCGACCCGGCGTGAGCCTCACACCTGAGAATGCCAACACCAACGCCGGCGGGCCTTGCAGCTGCTAAAGACGCTGCTCCAACGTCCCGAACAGACGGTGTGTCCCTGGCAGAACGCCGTCCTTGCATCTAAGGAAACGATCAGGTAAGGCTAGTCATAGACCGACTGTGGTGACTGGGTGCCTTGCGCTCGCGGGCTCAAGTGCCTCGTATGTTTCTCGGAGTCCTGGGTTGGAGGGTCCATTGGCAAATACTTTCTATTGCTTTTGGTTCTTTTTCTTAATATTAAACTTCGTCATGTCTGTTGTATTTGTTGGGAGCTGCGTCAGTCTGGTCTTGGAAGGGGATCTCGGGCAAAGCAGAGTCTGGAGAGAATGGGGGCATCGTGCGACGGATCATCAATACTTGTAGTAGTTGAGCCTGTGTCAAACATCTAATAGATACTCTTCGCCATAAAGAGACTCTGTCCGGGTAACTGGAGCCGTCTCCGGCTCGTCCGAGGTGGATTGCGTTCCACGCAACCCCAGCACTTCACGAATCTTTCCTGTGCGACTTTCGCAATATCCTGCATTCTAAACACTTTTTTTTTTTTCTTTTCAATCAATTCGGTTTCGTGAGGCGGATTTGGAGTGCTTTATGAAAACCCAGTGCCTGCAAGTAAGTGGCTATTCGGTGGTTGCGTCATTCCTGGTTTCCGGTTCCTGCCGCTCGGCAATCAGGTCAGGGAGACTCGGAGCTCACTTTAGCCGAACTTTTGCCTTGAGCGTTTTTGTCCGGCGGCCAACTTCCACACGGCGACCAGCTTCCAACTCCGAACCAAAGGTGCCCCTGCTGGCCATTCAAACTCCCCATGTTGCGATCCTCGCTTCGGTCAGCAAGGCTGCTCGGCGGCACGCCCGTAGCGGCTGCTGCTGGGCGCCAATGGCCCATTGCGGCCTCGCGACGCGCCCGCCAGCTGGGTAGCGTAAGTTCCCTGCCGAAGCAGAAGCACCGTCACGAACGGGTGCGGGCGATGTGGTCGCACAGCCGCTGACATTTGTCTCATAGAGGTCCTTTGCCGATCAGAAGAAAACCGGCGACGACGCGTTCAAGCCTCCCATCCTGCCTGCTTCCGAGACGCTGAGCTCGGAGAGAACCGCCCCGCCGCCTAACCTAGGCGAGACGAAGCCGGCAGCCGTCAAGGACGTCCCGTTGACGCCGCCCACGCCTGAGAAAGCTGCCAGCAGCCAGCAACAGCCGACGACGACCATTGACGACGTCGGCGAGTCTGCAGCTCTGCAGAGCAAGCTCGCGACGCCGCCTCCTCCGCCCCCTCCGGCGCCGGTGAGAAAGAAGGGCTTCTTTCGCAGACTGCGGAACTTCGTCTTCACCTTGATCCTGCTCGGTGCCGTTGGCTTTGGCGGAGGTGTCTGGTACTCGCGCATCAACGACAACTTCCACGACTTCTTCACCGAGTACGTTCCCTTCGGCGAGCAGGCCGTCTTGTACCTGGAGGAGCTCGAGTTCCGAAAGAAGTTCCCCAACGCCCCTGGACGCGAGACGAAGCCTCGCGATGCCGAGCAGCAGGTCAGAATTCCTGCGCAGAGCGGTGCCTCGTGGAGGGTCGCCGACAGTGGTGAGCCTGCGGGACGCCGGTCGAGCGCCTCCCCCACTCCCAAGAAGCTGCCGGGTCAGCCGTCCTCGAAGCCCCAGGAGGAGGCCGACAAGGCTTCATCAGCGAAGGCCCCGGCATCGGAGCCGAAGCCTTCGGAGCCTAACCCTGGGCCTACGAAGCCCGCTGAGAAGGCTACGCCCGTCGTCGTCACCTCTCCCCAGAACTCTCCCGAATCCTTCAAGGCGCCCGAGGTCAACGAGCCATCCAGGTTTCCGCCTCTTGAGCCAATTGACCTCATGGCGCTCCCTGATGCCAAAGAGCCGGTCGTCCGCGATCTCGTGCACATGCTCAACGACCTGATTCTCGTCATCAACGCCGATGGAGCTCACGGAAAGTACGGTACCACCATCAACAAGGCCAAGAATGAGGTCTCCCGCGTTGGCGAGAAGTTGAAGGTTATGAAGAGCAGCGTCGAGAAGAAGGCTGCCGGCGAGGTCAAGACTTCGATTGAGGAGTTTGACAAGGCCGCTACCGAGCTGATCAAGCGTGTCGAGAACACGATGCTCGCGCAAGAGATCGAGTGGCGGCGGGAGTTTGAGGAGGAGATGAAGAAGGTCCGGGAGAGCTACGACGAGCGTGTCAATCTCTTGATGGAGCGCGAAAAGAAGCTGAACGAGGAGAAGCTCCACAACCAACTCTTGGAGCAGGCCTTGGCGCTCAAGAAGGAGTTTGTCAAGGATGTCAAGGACCGCGTCGAGCAGGAGCGCGAGGGTCGCCTGGGCAAGCTGACCGACCTGGCCTCGGCCGTGTCGGACTTGGAGAAGCTGACGGTTGGTTGGAACGACGTTGTCGACTCCAACCTCAAGACGCAGCAGCTGCACGTGGCAGTCGAAGCTGTCCGCGCCAGCCTCGAAGACGCCCAACACCCGCGGCCCTTCATCCGCGAGCTCGTCGCATTGAAGGAGATTGCTGCCAATGACGCCGTCGTGGACGCTGCCATCGCCTCGGTGAACCCTGCCGCCTATCAGCGAGGCATCCCCACCTCGTCTCAGCTGATTGACAGGTTCCGCAGGGTCGCCGGCGAGGTCCGCAAGGCTTCCTTGCTGCCCGACGATGCTGGTGTCGCCAGCCATGCTTCCAGCTGGGTCCTCAGCCACGTCATGTTCAAGAAGGAGGGTCTTGCTGAGGGAAGCGACGTGGAGAGCATCCTGACGCGCACTCAGACCTATCTCGAGGAGGGCGACCTGGATTCAGCGGCAAGAGAGATGAACGGCCTGCAAGGGTGGGCGAAGACGCTCAGCAAGGACTGGCTGGGCGAAGTCCGCAAGGTGCTGGAGGTCCAGCAGGCGCTTGAAGTAGGCCCCCTTCCCCCGTCCGCATCTCGATGCGAATTTCAACGTGATGCTAACAACTTGTTCACAGGTCATCGCCACCGAGGCTCGTCTACAGAGCCTGAGAGTAGATTAAAATGGATTTTTTTTATACTGTAGATTGAAGGGAGCTTGGATGGGCCCAGAAAGGCTACTGGTCCGTGTACTAGATATGAATAGACACTGAAGGAGTAGGGCGATAGAGCTCACACGAATATGGTCTCCGGATTGAAGGTGACTTGTGACTCACTCAGATCAAGCAGAAACCCATGCTTACACTGTAATAATATCTGGTTCTCCTAGAATGCGCTTTGGTTGTTGGCCCCGGTTACGTAGGTTGCCGCTTGGAATGCCGGGCGGCGCTACCACGGTCGCGATATTAGCTTTCCGACGCCGAATCCTGAGCAGCGGCTTCCCACCTCGGCCAAATAGCCCGGACTAAGCAACCGGTCATCCTCCGTCGGCTGCGCGTAATCAGCATGATTGAAACCAAGTCATCCATTCTACCTCACCTTTAGCTTTTTTGCTTGCAAGGCGTCGTGTGGCATTCATCGCGGCAGGCATCAGCAGATCGTTTCGCCGCGCGACTTGGCAGCCGCCGGGCAAGATGGCCACGACAACGCCCAGACGTGTGACGGCCAACGCCAGGCGCTCTTTACCAGTAATTCTGATGGCCGAGCCCTCATCTCTCAGTCTACGATGGGTTCCGCGCCGGGTGCACCTTGCGTCCGGAGGCGCAGCTTGCTGGAACCGGTTCTTCAGCCAGGCCACGCGCGGGTATCCGGAGGCTCTCGAGAAGCTGAACGAGCTGCAGTCTAATCGCACGACTACTTCGCTCTTCGACAAGAAGGCCGCGCCCCGGGAATTGAACACGGCTGCCATCCCGGAGATGCTCCGCTGGCTGCGTCGGGCAGGGTACTCGCCCCAAGACCTTGGGCGCATGCGGCACATCCATGTCGCCGGCACGAAGGGCAAGGGATCCGTGTGCGCGTACGCGACTGCCATGCTGCGCAAGTACGGTGCCGTGGGCACTTACACCAGCCCGCATCTGGTGAGCCCGCGGGAGCGTATCGCCATTGACGGTGAGCCCGTCAGCCAGGACGACTTTGCCAAGGGCTTCTTCGAGCTGTGGGACAGGTTCACCGAGGCAGCGCGTGAGGAGGGCAAGAGCGCGGCGCAGGCGGAGAGCGCCGAATCAAGGCCTTTCTACTTCCGGTTCCTGACGATACTTGCGTGGCACATGTTCCTGAGCAAGGGAATCGGGAGTGTCGTCATGGAGTGCGGCATAGGGGGCGAGTACGACGCGACCAACGTGCTGCCGCCCGAGGCGGTGTCGGCGGCGGTGATATCGCAGCTCGGGATAGACCACGTTGCCATGCTGGGGAACACGGTAGAACAGATCTCGTGGCACAAGGCTGGCATCCTGAAGCACGGCGTAAAGGGCTTCACCAGGAGACTGGATGGGCAGCCAGGCGTGATGGACATCTTGAGGACCAGGGCGTCCGAGAAGGGCGCCGAGCTGGTCGAGGTTGATGATTCTCTGGTGCAGAAATGGGGCGGCGTGCCGGGCAATCTGAAAGGCGACTTTCAACGGATCAACCAGGCGCTGGCCGTAATGGCAGTTCGGGAGCACCTGGCCATGGACAGCGACCCGGCCTCGGCTCTGCAGGACATGCCCCAAAAGATGGTCGACGGCCTCCGCGAGGCACGACTGCGCGGCCGGTGCGAGGTCGTCGAGGAGCGGGATGCCACATGGCTCTTGGACGGCGCCCACACGAAGGATAGCCTGCAAGAAGTCGCCAGGTGGCTCTCCCAGATGCTCAAGGAGCAAGAGTCGGTCATCTTGATATTCAATCAGCAGGAGAGGGACGCGACGCAGCTTCTCGCCGGGCTTCTCGACGCCACGGCCCAGGAGACGCGCCGCCGGGACGTATTCCACCATGCTCTCTTCACGCGCAACGACCAGACACGGCCCTCGAGCGATGAGGCCCCTGATTTGAGTGTACAGGAGGCGGCGGAGGCGTTGATGTCCAAGGAGGCCCCCGGCTGCCCGACGAGCATCTTCGATAACATTGAGAGCACCGTTGCGGAGGCAAGGAGGATCGCTGGGCTCCAGACTGGAGGCGGGAAGCCCAAGGTGCTCGTTACGGGGAGTTTGCATCTTGTGGGAGGAATCTTGCGGGCGTTGGAGCCCGACAGTCTATTGTAGATGTTTGCACGCTGCTCAATCCTAAGAAGCCGAGTGCCTGCTCCCCAGACATGCATATAATATCCTACAGCGCGTCCGCCTGCTCCAATATCCCCAGTGCGCCGCCCACGAGGTGCAAGCTGCCCGTCACATACGCCTGCACCCTCTCCCCCTCGGCCAGCTCTGGCCCAAGATGCCGCGCATAGTCGAGCGCCTCCTCAATGGTCGGCAGGACAACCACCTTTGCCGCAGGGTCCAGCTGCGACCATTTGTCCGCGAAGCGCCGCTGCACCGTCATACTCTCGATGTCTTTGGGGTCGATCTGATTGTTGACAAAGTCACGCTTGTAGCCCGTCGCGGCGTACGTGACGTTGGTGCAGAAGACGACGTGGTCAAAGGACTGGGCATCGGCAGAGCCTGCCACGGTGCTGTGGATGGAGGCGAGGAAGTCGACCGCTTCGGAGCGGCCTTGTTGGTTGAATATCATGACCTTCGGCCCAAGGCTAGCGCGTGGTATTGTCAGCTCTGGCATGCAACAGGTTCGTAGGAGAAGGAAATATAATATCAATACTCACCGGCCAGCTGTCTCGTCGGCATACCACCGCGACGACATCTTCAGGCTGTCCGCGGTGTGCGCGCCGTCGACATACCACGCCACCTTGTCCTCGAGCTTGACTTCGCAACGGCCCCTGAAGAGGGTCTGTTCGAGCCCGTCGACGAACTGCTTCGGGAGTGTCGTCCTGTCGGTTTCGACGATGGCCAGCTTCCGCAGGGCTGCCTCCGCAAGCGCAATCGCCAGGGTGGCGTTCTTCTTCTGGAAATGCGCGTCGGGCTTGATCTTGACGACACTCAGTCTTGGATCGACGTCGAGGGCTTTCAGCTCGACGCCCTTCTCCCGCGCTCGTTCCTTCAACACGGCCGCTGCGCCGGGAACTTGCTCTACTGTGAATGCTGGGCTGCCGGTCTTCATGATGCCCGCCTTGTGCCACGCAATCTTCTCGACCGTGTCGCCCAGGGCAAACACGTGGTCGATGCCGAGCGTGCTGATCCCTGACGCAACGGGGCTCTCGACCAGATTCGTCGCATCATACTCGCCTCCAATGCCCGTCTCGTAGACGGCCACATCGATGCCCTCTTGCAGGAACGCGTGCCAGCTCATGAGGGTGAGGTAGCGCCCGTACAGCGGTCTCGTCCCGAACGGCACACCATCGTCGGGCGCCGCCGTCGACGACCCGAGGCGGTCCCAGACCTCGAAGAAGTACCGGGCAAACAGTGCCTCGGATATGGGCGCCGAGTTGATGCGGATGCGCTCGCGCACGGCGATGAGATGGGGCGAGATGAAGAGGCCGCTCTTGCGGGGGGCGGAGCTGGTGCGCCGGTACTGCGCGAGGATGGAGTCGACAAAAGCGCAGGTGCTGCCTTTGCCCTTTGTGCCGGCGACGTGGATGATATTCAGCCGATTGAGGTCCGCGGGCTGGAGCTTGTCAGTTCCGAGATGCCAGGTCGTGTGAGATGCGAGATGCGACGGGAGGCGCTCACCGTGTAGCCGACCCGGGCCAGATATGTCCTCATCTCCCTCATCGACGCCGCGTCTGGTCGCACCCCCGCCTTGCGCCTCGCCTCGATCACGGCATGGGGCGTCTGCAGCGAGTTGAGCGCATCGATGGCGTCCTGCACATCTCTTGGCATCAGCACGCGCACGTCAGATGTGGAGCGGCCGTTGCGATTTCACTCACATTGTAAGACCGGGCGTTGGACGCCATGGTGCGCAGCGCGACCTGTCGGTACACTGCTATGGGCGAGCGGATGAGCCTGAATGGGCGCCTCCATACATTCTGCATCGCATGTGCTCAGGTCAGCACGCCGCCCTCGTCGGGCGAGTGAGACGGGGCGAGACGTGAGTTGCGCCGAGCGCGGTGTTCCGTAACCGGGGCTAGAGGCTCAGGTAATTCGCGCTGACGGGGCTTGCCTGCAGAGGCTCAACCTCCGATCGCGACCTTCGAGACGGCTTCCTCGGGCTCGGGCATACGGGTATTGCGCCTGCTTGGTTCGGTTTGATCTCTTCGTAAAACTACGTATTTTTTCTCAAGTTCGGCTATCTTGATGCTAGTACGGTCGTTGCAGAGCGACGCCATTGCCGGCGCCATACTTCATACGGACATGACCGCCAACAACCAGCCATGCCGCCGACGCGGCACCCGCAAGTCGAGCAGAAATTGAAGCTGCAGTCAGGTCCCTCGGGGCTGTACTAGGCCATTCTCTCCTCGCAAGACTTGCCGAGATATTTTGGGCAGCAGGCCCATCGGGAATTAGCACTGGTAGTTTCCTCAGGATGCTATGGAGACATGGGTAGGAGTGAGAGAGCAGGGCTCGTTCCCATAGTCGTTGTGCCCTGCCTCCGGGCACAGACTGACTGGCCTCGCCAGCCGGGCACATGTCCAATGAGGAAGACGAGGCTTTTTGTTCCCTCATACAGATCGTGGTTGACCATGTCTGCAACGTCAAGGGCAATGAGTGACGACCCGCACCTGAAAATGGGCATGTCCACTGATGAGTCAGCCGCTCACCGCGGTTCGTCGTCCACGGAAGACGAAGCCTCATGCAAACAATTTTTTCTATGCCGCGAGGAGCCCAAGAACCAACATCCATGGTCGACATGTCTGGCGCCAGAGACAGCTTCCTCGACCTCGAGAGGCATCGGCTCCAGCTCGAGGAAAACGTCAAACAGTTGCGCAAGGCCCTGCAGCACTGGCAGACATGGGATGCAGAATATGAGGCCCTCAAGGAGGAGGTCGAGGCGACCGGGCCCGATCACTCCAACCAGGCCAAGGAGCTGCTGCGCATCCACGATGAGTTTGAGGGCGAGCTGCTGCATGGCAAGGAGATTGACGAGATTTTTGGGCTGCCAAAGTTGAGGTCCAAGGATCAGGTCGTGAACCTCCTCCAACGGCGCATAGACTACGTGACCAACAACATCGAGAGCTTGCAGAAGCAGCTGGAAGAGGCAGAGAACAAGCATGCTGCGGCCACAGTCGTCAGCCAGCCAGACGCTACCGATGAGGATGGCCAGCCAATCACCGAAATCATCGAGGAGCTGGACGCCGACGATAACGTGCTGTCCTATCGCTTGAGCCGTCCTGGCGAAGCAGTACCTCACGTCCGAGAGGCCCTGGAGAAGGCGGGCATACAAGAACTGCCGTCAGGAGAGCCTCACCAGGAGCCCAAACCCGGCCAAATACAAGACAATCTCACAGCACCGTCCGAGAAGGCTCCGCTACAGCTTTCAGAATCACCTAAGAAGACGATCCCATTTTCAGACGATGCGGTCCTGGAAGACGCGCCCACACCTGCTGAGCTCGCCGATGCGTCGCGAAGAGCAAAGCGCGTCGAGGAGATCATGAAGACTGCCAAGGAGCAGGAATCCATGAGCAAGGAGAAACCAGTCATACCAGAGGACGAAGATTCTGATGACGCCGAGCTGCGGCAGCAGATGCTCCAGTACAGCATGGGCGAAGTCGGCGCCGTTGTTGCTGAGCTTGAGTTAGAAGAGGATTTTACAGGCGACGAGGACGATGAATTCGACTATATGGATGAGGATTTTGACGAGCAAGATGACGAGGAAGACCGGTTCGGCCGGTCAACCGGCCGTGTGGTCACCGACATGTATCGCCAACGAATGCTCGAGCTGGAAAAGAGTCTGGGCATTCAGTCACGCTTCACCCGATTTGCCGAGCATGATGACGAGGACGAGGACTCTGGAGTCGACGACGATGAGGGAATTGGCCGCATCGTTGTCAAGCACGGTACCGAAACGCCGCCATCGGCGTCCAAACCCGCGCCGTCGAAATCAAGCATGAAGGACAAGCAGGACAGTGGCGAGGCGAAGAAGGGTGTGCGATTCGCTCAGGAACTGGATATTGCTCCGGCGGCTGAACCGGCTGTCCCCATTGCCCGGGAACAGGATGAGCCCGTCGTTGAACCCCTCAGCGACATCGTCGAGCGGTCTGGCCCGTCCAACCTCGCGGAGCGCAAGGCGCCCCGGACGCAGTCCCGCTTCAAGAAGGCTCGCGACCAGCCTCCTCCGAGCGGGGGCATCCCCAAGGGGCCCTTTGATATTCCGTCCAGGTTCAGGGAGCCTGCGCAACGCGAGACGCCGACGGGACCCGACGGGGCTACGCTGGCCGATCAGTTGGTCGAACGGGACACGCCGTCCAATGCTGCACCGCCGGACGATTTCGATGACTCTCTGGACCACAACGCGGTGGCCGATGAATACCAGCGCTTGCGCAAGAAATTCATCCAGCGCCAAGGCGGCTTCCTGAAAGAGGACGAGTCGCCAGTTCAGGAGGTCGACGAAGCCGACGGCGAGCCGAAACAAATGAGTCGTTTCAAGGCTGCCCGGCTCTCCCGCCAGTAGCGGGTTATCGAACCAAAGAGGAAGACAAGCAGGCGGACAAATTTACAAGTATGAGTCTCACGACATTTGAGGACTATAGTCGATACCCGAATCGATTGATTTCGCTACCTTGGGCCGCTTGCCGTGACGATGACTTGTGGACTGGGCCTTTGGTCCTCGACCCCGTGCTGCGGGAAATGGAGAGCGCCGACCTGTCTTTGTACTTGTGCTAATCCGAGACTTTGTAGAGACGTGACGTTGCCATCGGAACGCGCATTGCCATCTGGCAAATACAGTGGGCTGCAGCTCTTCACTCTGCTTCTCATCACCGCACAGTTCCAAGATGAATCATTCCTGAGACCAGGGCTCTCTGACGCCATTATTCTTGGTTTTACCTCTGTGGTTTTGGCGATTCGTTTCACCCTAGACATTCTTCTTCCTCCGTAGGCTAATGAGAAATACTGTTTGCCTTGGAAGGCACTTGCTTGCTTCCTTATTTACCTCATTTGGTGTCGCGCTTCTCTTTGCGCTCAATATATCGATACTCCTGATACATCCACGGTGCCGACTGTACAGAGCTTATGCTGGTGGAAACTGGTTGCGCAATGGAGAATAGATGCGCGTCGATACATTCGCAGCTTGTCTGCTGGGCGTTGTCGACCCATCTTTCCTTATATTTTTTCATCGATACCGTATGCTTGCAAGTTATTGTGTCTTGATATTATTCTTACCCCCTGCAAAGTTCGGCGTTCTTTGCTCGCTGGACAATCGACATCGCATTTCGAGACGCAATTTCATTTCTACCGATACGTTCGCGAGCACAAAGGCGACAGCCAAAAAGGTTGCAAAGCGTCCTCTTTTAATCATGCAAGGACCCTGTGCGCCTTCTGGTCCCATCTAGGTGTGAAGATGTTGCTGAAACGTCGAGCGCACGTCATACAGGGTAGGAACGGCATTTGGAAAGGCGCTGGGAATGGTGTGACCCCGACGAGACGTGAACCTCTAGACAAAGGGGCATTAATGGTATGTTCTGAAATTTATGATTTATGGGAAGCAGCTGCCTCTGGGCATCGAAAAATTACCTCCCCAATAAAATAAAATAAAACCAAGCCGTTCTGCCCAGCTGCGATTGTCTGGAGAGCAGATGGGAAGCAGATCAAAAAGAAACAAAAAAAACGTGGTTTCGCCCGGGCTCGAACCGGGGACCTTCTCGGTGTTAGCGAGAAATCATGACCAACTAGACCACGAAACCATGTTATTTGATGTAAGGGTGGTGCGCTATTTCTCAATATGAATGCCAAAGAATATGCTAATGTGAGTGGACGGTCAGTTTTGTCGGTGGGTTTTGGGGCTGCGGAGGGGCAATGATATTCCATCATTCCCTGCTGAGTGGGGTTTGGAACCAGTTGCGACCCTCAGCAACAACGAATCAAGTTGGTGAGACTTATTTGTGAATGACGAGTATGTTACTCCGTACTCGTTATAGTTTCACAGAGAATGACCGCTTTTGTTAGTCTAGGACAGCTAGAAAATCTTAGATGCTTTTAATTAGAAGAATGGGAGACTCCGGTTGCGACATTGTCTGTTACCCAAGGAAGAATATCGTTTACTATCTCACTTCGGCCTTGGACTGCTCCTTGTCCGTGTCACGAAGGTTACGCAGACAAGCGCAATAGCATAATTGGATAACTATTATCGCTGTTGGGGCTAGGCTGCATGATCCAGACAGATGGTGGTATCTTAAGCATTTACATAATGTACAGTATTTTACCATGTCGTGACTCCATCTTCAAAGCTTTCACAGCTTTCGCGCCTTGATGCCATGGCTCGCGCGGCCCGGCCCACGATCGGTACAAGCCATCATCGAGATATGAACGCAACAGCCGGGGCGCTGCACCATCTCACTTTCCGCCTCGCCCGAAGAGCGTGGCGATATTGTCTGTTATGGTCGACTGTCCCTCGGCCTTCCTGGTATCCCTCTCTTCCTGCTTCGCGTCCCAAATCTTCTTGACGTTCTTCGCGACGTCGGACTTAGCCTGCAGGTCTGCTCTCAGCGCTGCTTCTTCCACTGCGCGCTCATCCTCGGGTAGCTTGTCCAGCTTCTCTCTCCACTGCTTCTCCACCTCTTCTGTCGGCGTGACGGAGCTGGCGTTCGCTTTGGGCAATGCAGCCTCGAAAACAGGGATTGGAGTGCCGTCCTTCTTTGCCTGCTCCACGTCCTCTTCGTGCTTGAGCATTCGCTGGTACAGCGTGTCGGCGTGCATTTGAATATCCTCGTCGACTGTGGCGGGTCGGCCCATGACCGAGCCGTATCCCAAGGCTCTGAGAAATCGCTGCAACAACGGTCAGTGAGACGCCACATGATAGTAATAATGGCCACAGGGGATGCGACATACAGACTGCATTGTGTAGCACCTTTCGAACCGACGCACTTGGTGCCTGCACATCTGCAACTGGTCCTCCCAGCTACCGTGCTTCATGCAATTGATCCATTCCTCCTGCTGCAGCGCGCAGTTTTCGAGCGCAGCCCTGCCAATGGCCGCTTTGCGCCCCTTGAATCCCTCGAGCACGCTCATCAATTTGTCGTGGTCAGTCGCGGACTCTGCTTCGACCTGCGACAGCGGACGGTAGTTCTTCCAGAGGTGCGCATAGCGACCGTCCTGGTAAAGGCTGGCAGCAGGAACGGCAGGCCTTTCGGCTGCAGGCTCCGCTGCTTTGGCATCATCGGCACATGGCGCTTTCGAAGAGGAAGGAGGAGAAGCAGGTTGGTCTTGGGTCGGCGTATATTTGACAGGCGATTCTTTCTCGAGGAACTCTCGGAGCTTGGGATCGAGCTTGCCCAAAGGGTCGCTGGATCTGTCGGTACCGAATATGGACGATATCCAGCCCATTTCAGCAATGGCGCAAGGAGGGAGGCGCAACTGGTAATGTTGAGAAATAGAAGACGGCGAGTTAAATGTGGTGACTATCGATATCCATAGAGGTAGGATGGACGTCTCGCGCTTTGGCGCAACGTATGATTAGTCATTAACACTGTATTCACATACTGTACGGAGCGGCTTCACCTGCGAATGCAATGGATACGGCGGTATTTGCCACAATGTCTTCCCATAATTCAAAGTTTAGATGAAGCTCGCCGCATGTCGATTTTGCGACTTGACTTGCGAAAGGCCCCGAGCACTATTGTGCCTCGGATTGCACGGAAACATCCAGCACGTGGTTTGGGAGCTCAAGAGTCATTATTGCATGTGCATTCATGAATCTTTTTATTCACAATTGCAACTACAGCAGAAGCATTTGTCCGTCGACTTCCGGTGCCCGACCCTCCAGTGGGAATAACCTATCCCCCCTGATGTTTATCACGCCAAAAATGCCAGAAGAGAAGCCCAATTTAGAACTTGCTGAATTTCTTAACCGCCTTGCCGGCGCGGGGCAGCACGCGCAGGACATTGAATCGGACCTGTCAAGAGTCAGCTTGTGTCGTACGACTATCGGTTGCAATGCGGAGGGTCGTAGTAGACGTACAGTCTTGCTCAGAGGTCGGCACTGGCCAACGGTGACCTGGTCACCCTCCTCAACACGGAACGCGGGGGAGACGTGGGCGGCGAGGTTCTTGTGTCGCTTCTCGTAACGAGAGTACTTGGGGATGAAGTGAAGGTACTCTCTTCGGATAATCAGAGTTCGGTGCATCTTCGTGGAAACGACGGTGCCGTTGAGGATACGGCCGCGGATGGAGACGAGGCCAGTGAAAGGGCACTTCTTGTCTGTACAGCATGTCAGCGTATGTCGCCCGGGACGTGTCGACGTGTTTCCGATTGCAATGCGCCTCCGAGCCGCCCCTCCTTCCAATGTCGCTTCGCGCGACCAGCAACTTCTCCCGCGCCCCAATCTCAAATGGAAATCCATCACGAGCAGTCGCACGTACCGATGTAGCTGCCCTCGATGGCGGTCTTAGGGGTGCGGAAACCCAGACCAACGTCCTTGTACCATCGTCGTCCGCCCTTGCCGGGTCTGGCGCTCTTGGCCTTGGTCTTGGAGTTCAGGAAGATATGCGGCTGCTTCTGGAAAGCACGCTCGCTCTGTACGGTCAACTCGGTCGCCCTAAAGATGTCGTTAGCGCTATCGAGACGTATTGGCGATCGTGCGGCGGCGGATTGTGCAAACTGACATCTTGATTGATCCTGCTCCGGTGGAGGTGTCGTGACAAGAGGGCGGGCGTGTCGTTGAGGGTCGACGAGGCAAGAAGATGTTTGGGCGGTTGGAGGAGTAGGGCAATCGCACACCAATTTTTTGCAGCCACTCGCGCCTTAGGGCTTGCAAAATTTGGATTGGCCCAGTAGGCGAGCGACCCACTGCCCTGCGGCCGATCTGCACGTGACGAAATGCCGTAGCGCTCCGTCGACCCCACGCGTGCACGTGATCCCGAGCAGGCATGCATGCATGGGCCAGGCGCGCGCCAAGAAAAGGTACGTACCGTTGCCCGCCATGAAAGTAAACAAACACGGTCATCGCGAGCGTCAATCTTCCGCAAATGACGACTATCTGCTGCACCCTGCCGCAGCAGCACCCAGTATTGCTGTCAAAATGCCCCCGTCAGCTGAGGCGACCTTGCCGGCGACGAGACGCAGCCGCAGGTCTATAGGCGCGCACACAGATGCTCACAAAGCCATGGACAAGGAGAATGCGACCGTTGATCTGGGCAGCTCGCTCGCTGCGAGTCGCAAGAAGTCGAGGAGCAAGAGCATGGGCCCAGGAGGGTTGGATGCCTTGAAGCAGGGGAATGGGAATAGGCGCGCGGTATGAAATTTATGCTGTCACTCCGTGACTATCTCTAATGGTGTTGTAGTCTCTTGCGGCCCCGATTAAACTTCCGCGATCGATCCTCAAACCGACCATATCTCCGCTTCCCGAGATCCCTCCAGTGAAGAAGAAGGCGGCGCAAAGAGCAGATATATCCAGCGAAAGTCGAGATTCAACGAATATCTCGAATTCCTCCGGCGAGGACCTCGGCAGCTCCAAGATTGCGGTCCGAACTGAGGAGGAGCAGCAAGCCGCGGCGCGGGACAGAGAAGAGCGGGAGAGGCGAGATGCGCGTCGCAAGTCACTAGTCAACCGACGAGTCTCTTTTGCAGCCGAGGCGACACTCCACACCTTCCACGAGGTTGAAGAGATGCAAGATTCGACAAAATCCACAGGTTCGAACAGGCGAGCTTCCTCGGCTGCAGCCAAGTCGTCCGGCCAGAGTGCTACCGGAATCGATCGAGCGGAGTCGTCCCAGTCACAAGAATACGGCGCCCCTGAAGCTACCGAGAATCAAACGGACCTTCACCAGCGGAAGCGTCGTCGCAGCTCGGGTCTGCCTGCATTGAACTTCGGCAGCGCCGATGACGACACCATCGCATCAACCATATACAGTTCCGACTCCGAGCCTGCGGATGCAGTTGAGGAAATTGAGGATGAGGATGAAGACGAGGCATCGAATAGTGATTCTGATGATGGCACAATGATGACCATTGACACGGAGGAGGTGACTGGTACTACTGTCGCATCAGACCGATCACCTGCGGCTGCCGATGACTCAACACTGGAGGAAGCACTCAGAGTCGCCGCCCAACGAGCCGGAGCTCAGAACAGAGGGAATGATTACGATGACGATGACGATGGGGAGGAAGTCATTCCGTCTTTTGGCTGGGTTAAGAAGGGCAATCAACCAAGCAGCGGGCCTGCGAATCGCTCGAGTTCAGGCCAGCCATCAACGCAGATTCTCGAAGTTGACCGCGACAACGAAACGCAGACGGGTACGCAGATGGACATGGACATGGACATGGATATGACACAGGCCATTGGACGAATTATGAAGCCGTCGGCAAGTCGCGAGGTCCACGAACAAGAAGAGGACATGTCCATGGATGTTACTCAGATGTTTGGGGGGATTGTTTCGCACAACAAAACACCAAAGGTCAGACATTCTGCCGTAACCGAAGACGCGAAAGCAGCTATGGATGAGGCAACAATGGATTTCACGACTGCAATTGGCGGAATATACCGCCCACAGACTGAAGATGAGGATGACTCGGAGAATCACGAAGACATGTCAATGGAGCTGACTACTGTCATGGGCGGTGTGCTCTCGGGGCCCAGGGGCAAAAGTGCAGCGGCTGGCCGACGGGAAACGCTTAGTCGTCCTCGTGACGCCGGGTCGGATGATACAACAATGGACATGACTCTGGCTGTGGGCCGGATCATATCTGCTGCAAACTCGGGATTCAGTGATGCTGCTGATGAGGATGACACAATGAGGATGGACATGACCACCGCAATTGGAGGCATTATCAACAGTGGACAGGCCAGCCCACGCACTCTCAACAAGCGCATTATGGAGGAAGAGGCCGACAAGCCAAACAGCCCGAGACGAGCCATAATCGCGGCAGTATCACAGCCATCGCAGTCACGGAGGTCGTCCCGGGGATCTCAAGCCGCTGCATTAACATCTGAAGTCCCTGGCTCGCCGACGCGTCAGAGTAAAGGCTCGCGCCTCAGTTCTGGGCCCCCGGGCCAAGAGACCATCCAATGCGACTCGCGGTCAAGGACACCTTCGCCTCTCAAGTCCAGGACACCTCCGAGACGTGTAGCCTCAGCCAGAAAGCCTTCGTTGGAAGCGCAAAGTCACGGCTCGCTGTCAACCTCGCCAAAGAGAAGGCGTTCTGCCAACATGAGCAAAGTCCCTTCACCGCTATCACCGCTGAAGTCGAACCGACAAAGAGCCCCATCGCCCCAAAAATCAATATTGTCCAGCACAACACCTCCTATTATCCTGACGCCCCAGAAGCGCAAGCTTTCCGGGGTTGGCATTGATCGAACCGGCCTGGGATCACCGCAGGTTGCCGCCTTGTATGACCGCCGAGGCTCCATTGGTGAATCGGCTACCGATTTCGCGCCTGGGAAGCGAATGGTAGCATTCGAAGACCCAAAGGAGATGGAAGCAGAGGTTGACAGGGACCGGCAGGAGCAAATGGACAAGGAGAATCGACAGAGGATCATGGAGCGTGAAGCCGATGGATCACTGGAGGACAAGGACGCCACCTTTAATCTTCGCGAGATGATCAACAGTCTCAGCCCGAAGCGAAATTTTTCGAAAAGCCGGAAGAGCCTACACGTCGGAAGCGCCAGGGGCCTGTTGGGCAAGCGGCCTGTTGAGTTGGACGAGGATGAGGACATGGAAGATAACGATGGGGTTAAGAGGCTTAAGGGGCATCAAAGCAGCCCCGTCAAGAATATTCGGCTTCAACAACCTCAATCGAGAGCTGAAAGCACAGGGCGCCAGACCAGGTCAATGGGCAAGAGCCTGGAGCAAAACGGCTCCAACCTCACGCCATCGCTTTCATCTGAGCCTGCGAACGACCCAGCCACTACACCCCGACACCAAGGACGCTTCAAGGACGTCAGGATTGACCAGACGGTTGATGGGGTCGATTTCCACGACAAGCCCATCAGGGACGACGTTGAGCTTCAAAATGAAGTGGATGAGGAGAAGATTCAACTGCAAGACTTTTTGAATATGACCTCAATTCGCTTCATGGAATTGACGACGACCAAACGCCGCCACACCGTTGCGCCAGGGAGCTTGCAAGACGGCACCGCAGCCGACGGCCAGGATGTCATGTCTCTCGATCGATGCGTTGTTGCGGGTGCTTGCACCGTGCCCATGTTGGAGCTCTATCAGCACTCATGTCGAGAGCTCAAGAAGTACATATCCGAAGGACGGCGCATGGTCAAGGAAATTGAGAATGACACATTCGAAGAAAATCCTCCCCTGTTCCGCGAGTACATATCGGCCACTGCAGATGTCAAGGCGTTGATGGATAACCAGTTCAAGAACGTCAAAACGCACGCCAGGCTGCTGAGCAAGGCTATGTGGTACGAGTGGAGAATGAAGCTGCAAGACGGTCTGAAGGAAGGACTTTTGAACATTGCAGAGGGGATGGAGAATGATCACCAAGTTCTTCAAGAGCAGGAAGACTTGCTGGCATCCGTTTTGCCAGCTGTTTTGGAGCGCTACGAAGCTTTGGAAGAGGAATGCAACAATCTGGAAGAAGCTGCTCGGGAAATAGCCGACTGCGATCCGACTGAACTCCGAACTGCTCGCGAGGAACTGACTGGTCTCGACGCCGATATTGCCAACAAGAAGCAAGAGATTGCCGAACTTCGTCAACAGTTCGAGGAATCAACCGCGGACGTGGAGGCCCTGACTGCAAAGAAGCAAGGGTATCTCGAGGAAATCAGCAGATGCGAAAAGGTCAGGGAAGAGTGTCGTGGTTGGACTAGCGGGGAGGTCAACGCACTGAAAGGTAAGAAAATGAAAGACGATTCAAATGTGGACTGCCCACTGACAAAGAGTGCAGCACGCGTGGACGCGGTCGAAAAGGAACACGGGTGGGCGGTTACGGGACTCTCTGACACAACACTGTCGATGGCATACAGGCGAGAGATCGAACTTGTCCTCGATATTGCCTCCTTCCAGCCCCACGTACCAAACTCTCGCATCGATCTCTGGTACATCGCCGACGGTCGGGAGCACAACCCAGTGCCCAAGACAGCTGAGAAGGAGTTCTTCCTGCAATGTATTCGCGACCACATACGGTCGTTACCTCAGAGTCAGACCAAGTTGTCCGATCTTCTCAATGTGGTTGGCGCCGGGTGGGAAAAAGCCCGGCTGGTGTCATCTCATATCAGCCGCATCAACATTACGTTTCCAACGACGGTCACGAAAACATCAGATTCGAGTGTCGCAATAACCAGTTCGTTGCTCATAGTGCCCCTCGAGACGAAGGTGAAAGTTGCATTGCATCTACACGACCGCAGCAGCCCATCTGGGATCGACGTGGGACTCACTGCGGAGGGAAAGGTCGTGTATGGAGAGCACTTCAACGTGGAAAAGATTGGCGATTTCTTGGCGACGAGGATCGGCGACAGAGTAGCAATGGACGGCGAGAATTGGAGCGATGTGGTCGTCGAGCTGCAGCAGAGACTGGTTGCCAGAGGCAAGAAACAGTCCGCATAAGATTGATGTAGTTATGATGAGCGATCGGCGCCGGAAACAGGCGCTTGGGGGCGTTGGATGCATTTCGAGCGAATCGTTGCCTGGGGACGCAAGTCATGAAATCTTAGCACCCTTCTTCTCCCTGTCTCCATACATGTTGTGCCGTAAGACTGAGTGAGTAGAATGTTCTCGCCCATCTTGACATGTGTAAGACGCTCCACGCTACAGAATCAAACGGATGCCGACTTATTTGGGCCACCATCAAGCGATCATGTATGCATAGCAATCGAAACTGCACTTCCTAGGCGACTGCATATCCTCCAGATCACTTTACTCACGATGAATGACATGCACAATGATTGGCATCTGGATGGACTTGGGAGCGAGGGAGTGTCGTCGTAGCTGTGGCACTGCCCAATTCACAAGCCTATCTATACGTGGTCGTTTTGACCGTCCAGCTAGTTCAACACTTGAGCACAATCTCATTGACCAACGGCTAGATTTGAGATACTCATTGTATTGCACGCCTTCATCTACATCACGACCTATGCCTCACCTTTGTCCAGCCGTTTGGACCAGTGTGAGGCGAAGACCTGCCCTCCAGATTCTTTGGCTGGGGGGCGACGCCCTGTACACCTTGCGCTACGTCGTGCTGGTTCGCGTCTTCATCAACCTTCCAGGCCTCATCATCCAGCACCTCCCAGTCTGCAGCTGGAGCATCGCCGAGCAACTTCTTCCTCAGTCTGTCGGCAAGCTTCACGGGGCTGGGCAATTTGAAAGTACGGACCAACTCGGTGCCTTCGACGCCACCCAGAAAGTAGTACATCGTGCCATGCGAGTACCGGCCGATCCAATTCGAATGAGAGTCACCGCCTTCATATTCGTTATCGGCTCCCCCGCCGGAGACTGACTTGGCTGGAAGGCCCTCGAAAGCTTGCAATTGAGCCCCGAGGAGGAAAGAGTACAGATTTCGACCCATATGGCACATGTCTTCGAAGGAGCCCTTGTCACCAATCGAGACACCTTGGCAGCTGCAGAGCCAGGCAATGTCGTACGCCAACAAGGTCACACCTTCGAGGAAGAAGGAGTAGGTGAGAGGGTCTTCCTTGGAGAGCTGTGGGAGGGGCTTGTCGACGAAGAGGGGGCGGGGCCGGGGTACATGGTGGGAGTCGGAATCGCGGGGTTGGGTGGAATTGGTGAACGTAGAGCTAGAGGGGAAGGGCGAAGGGCCGTGTTGATACGAGCTGGAGAGGTTGAAGATGGTTGGCCGGGGATAATCGCGATGAGGAAGGGTGATCTCAGCCGGCAGCCGGATGGCCAGGTAGTGGGACACGAGCATGAGGATGTGGGCGACGTGGGCCAGCGAGGTTGAGATGACCTCCGCAGTCAGTGCTACGCAAGAGGGTGTCAGCGACTTTAGTGATACGATGGAAGGGGGAATGAAAGGCGCGTACAGTCCATGCTTGTCAAATCCACCACGGGGATCTTGCCGATGAAGTACTCGTAACGACCCGTGGATCCCTTCCTGACGCGCCTCAGACCGTAGAGCCGCAGGGCCTCCGTGCACAGAAATGAGCGGGTTCTCGTCATGTCTTCGGCGCTCTGAGACCATCGAAACCGGGCCATTTGCTTCGACTTGTCCAGCTCGTGCAGCAGCTTGGCACGGCGCTCCTTGAGGCCGTCGGCGGCTGAGGCGAGGTCTGACCTGCGACGAGCAAGCACGGCCTTTCTGGCCCTGGCCTCATCTCTGGCAACGCGGATCTCCTCCCGCAGCTTGGCCGCGGCGGCGAGGATCTGATCTGTCCGGTCTTCTGCGAGTTGCTGCTGGGCGAGCATCTGGTCCGCGGCATCTGACCCCGGAGTGGCGGTTTCGGCGGCGGGTTCACTGACATCGCTCCGCAGCTTCTCGTTCTCGAAAATGAGCTGTAGATGTTTTATGCGTCCATCATAGATTTGGTTCCGGGCATCCACGACGCAGAGGAAGGGTAAGCGCTGGGAATCGTGCCCACGATGGCAGATGTCGCACTCCATAGGAGCCCACCGACGGCTATGTCGTCACCGGACGTTGATATGCGCAATAGCGAAGCCCTTCAGGCGCGAGACGCAGCGCCACGGCGAGATGAGTCGTGTGCGAGATGCTATGACGATTGGGGAGAGTGGTGAAGAACGGATTACATAGTTTGAGTTGCCTCTTGATCATGGAGCGGACAGATGACTTGGATCATTAAGATCTGGTCACGGGATGAGGTCGGGGACTTGAGGAGGCTGGTTAGCGCAGGCGGCAACCTAAAGTCGTCGACGGCGCTAATTAGAGCAACCTTAGGTACCTAACACGCCGCTGGTGGCTCGCGGGCCACCTCAGAGAGCTCGCTGGCTCCAGGCTCCAGGCCACGACGGGGACCTGCCGGACACCCCAGCGAGACCCGTCTGACCTGGGGCCCTTTGGCAATTGAGACCCGCGCCTACTGCCGACCAGCCAGGCACTCAAGCCACTCCACTCCTTCAGCAACCCATCCAGACGCTTCACAGGCCGTACACAAGCGGATTGGAACGATCTCGCGCGACACGCGGAAGGCAACTTGCGAGAGCCTCTGTGCGCGCCATGACGTGAGCCTTTGGCTTCATTTTCTGCTGCCTCAAGCCGTCGTGACGCCTGCGCCTGAGGGTATCGATTTACGCGACGGTGCATCTTCGAGACGCCTACGGAGTACTCATACGCGCACTGATCACTCTTCCATTCTCACTGCTCGGCGCGGCACATGAACCAGGCAAAGGCCTGATCATCCTTCATCATGGCATCTCCAGCCAGGTCGCGGATCGAGGAGGCGGATGTCGACCAGGAAGACGAAAAGCCCACGCAAGACAACCAAGGGAGGCGCCCGCAGACGGAGACGACGACCCCTGAGCCGCAGGTCGACCAGCCGAGCCCCGATCCGGGTACTCCCAGCACGCCCGGGCATCTTGTGCCCTTTGATTGGGATGATTTTGAAGCCCGATATGAGAAGGCTATACAGGAGGCAGACGAACAAGAGAGAGAAATTCTCAAGGAGGCCGAAGCCCTCTCCAAGGTAGTCACTGCCCTTCGCGTCGTTTAGGCGTTGCGAGCACTGCGAGCTAATTTGCGAGCAGTATTTCCGGGTATGGGCCTCAGCTGCGTCGGCTCACGACGATGAGCGCGCGGCCAAGCGACTGCGCACGCGGCAGCGCTTCATCAACATGTCGGAGGAGAAGGTGGCGCAGAAACAGCAGCACTGTAAGTACCCACGCGTGTCTTGCCACATGGGACTGAACTGATTATTTATCTAAAAGACGAGGAGGTGGTTCGGGCCTTTGAGAGTGCCTTGGCCTTGCTGCAGACGCAGTGAGAAGCCAGTTGCCGCATGAACTTGGACCCGCTTGCTGCACGACTTTTTTGGGCGCCCGTGGCCAGATGGAGTAGGAGTAATTTGTCGGCGAAAGGCACTCCAGCGAAACAGAAAAGCTCCAAACAATACCTAGGTATCTTTCCCACTTGCCGCAACCGCAAGGCCTTACCCGTTGTATGTGTCTGTTCGTGCAAGTCGCGAGTCGGGGTGGCACGTGACAGCGCGGGAGCCGCCACGCATCCACCTCGATGCTCACGCGCCGCAGCGAGCACGGTCACCTCGCTGCCTCATCCATTCTCGAACACCATCCACGCCATGGCGACGGCGAGATGGGAAATCCCGTCAGGAGGACCTCCGATGACTTCTGTACGCTTCAGCCCCAGCATCGTCATTCCCTCGCTTGCATATGAAGGCTTGACTAACGTGTTCCAGGAGGACTGGGCCACATTCGCCCAAACGCACTTCTCCCCCGAGGCCGTCGCCAGTTTTGGGGATACGTTTCGGAATCCTGAAGCTTTCCAGCTGGCGCTTCAGCAGTCCGAGTACGATGACTGGGCAGAAGCGGACGATCTTGGCTACTACCCTGATGGAGTGAAACGCACCCTCACGGATGAGCAGATTGAGATGTTCCGGCAGTCGGAAGTGAGGGAGCTACGCCGACTGCAAGCGAAGAAGTTGACGGCCCCGTCAACGACTCCTCAGCAAGGACCGACCAATGATGACCGGGAGGGTTCCTCGCAACGGCAGGAAGCAAATCCGCAATGGGATGCTCGAGGGACCGCGCAGAAGAAAAAGAAGAAGAAAAAGAAGGGTGCTAAGGAGGCTCGATACGAACCGAAGCCGGATCTACGGAAACGGACGTGGGATGTGGTCGAGCAAGGCTTGGACACGCTGAACTATGACTGAGATGTCTAGGTGCGATGAGAATACGGCATTGTCGAATATCGGACCTACGGTACACCCTCGAGGCCGGTGGCATGGGCGCTCATATGCGAGACGAACCCTGCCCTCTCTGGGGAAATAAGCCCATCAACAGGATGCGAAGATGGACGACTGGGACGCTTGAATGGTAAGTTGGGCCACAGTATTCAGACCCCTCGCGGCCCTCTCCTTCCCCCCGGGTTACTATGATGAAAACCTTCGTATCGTCATCCTTAGTCTGAACAAGGTGCAACGCGGAGGAGCTATCGGCCTGGCCTGATGGGGACGCCTTGCAACCGCGACATGACGAGTCAATAATCTTCTCTCTGAATCACCCTACGCTTGTTTGCCCTTCGTCGCATCAACTGTCTACCATGCCAGAGTCCCATGCTGACTTTACCGCAAGAGCAGGTGTTTGGGGGTTCGAAGGAAGTGCAAGGTGCAGCGGAGGAGCTCGAGGCGCACGCTTATAAATATGTATGCGTTGCTCGATCCGATGCACCCGTCGAGAGACGGATTCAATTGTCGGTCGGCATGTGGCCGCTAAATAGATACCCTAGGGACTGCAACGGTGCAGGACTGAAGCTTGAGTATATCTCAATCTAAAATAATGTAAAACAACGCTGAGAATCTGGGCGTGAAAAGTAATTCGTGTTCGTGCAAAGCCAAGTTCCGTCGTGGCCGCTGCTGCTGAGCCGTTGCCCGTTGGTGAGACGGAACCGCTGGCCATGAGGGCTACGGCCAATCACAACCCTCTAATTGTGCGGGCGGGCGGGCCCCTTCAGCACAGCCCAGGGACATCCCACCTCGGGCATTTTGGTCTCGGTTTGGCTCTGGCATCCTCACCATCCATCCGGTCGCGAAAGCCTTCACCGTGACCCACGAACCTCGCGCCGGCACCGAATCCCCCACGCGACTGCGCCGCTCCCCTTCAGCATCATCACCCATCCCCTAGCCCCGCGACAAGTCCCCCCCGGCCAGCCCAGCATGGCGCGCGTCTACGCGGACGTCAACCAGAGCATGCCCCGCAGCTACTGGGACTACGACAGCGTCAACATCAGTGGGTCGACCTCGTGCTCCCCTCGCGCCGCCCTCTGCGCAATGACTGACCCGGAAATCCAGGCTGGGGCGTTCTCGAAAACTACGAGGTGGTGAGGAAGATTGGTACGTGCTGACCCGTCGGCCGTCGCGTGCCGCTCCCGTGCGTGATTAACCGTGGCGTCTCTGCAGGTCGCGGCAAGTACTCGGAGGTTTTCGAGGGCATCAACGTCGTCAACTACCAGAAATGCGTCGTCAAGGTCCTCAAGCCCGTCAAGAAGAAGAAGATCAAGCGCGAGATCAAGATCCTGCAGAACCTTGCCGGTGGACCCAATGTCGTGGCCCTTCTTGACGTCGTTAGAGACTCGCAGGTGGGCTCCCCTCCCTCTTTTCTGCCTCCTCCCTCCCCCAGGCTCTTTGTGCTGACCGGGTCAACCCAAATATCAGAGCAAGACGCCATCCCTCATCTTCGAGTACGTCAACAACACCGACTTCCGCAGCCTCTACCCCAAGTTCAACGACCTCGATGTCCGGTTCTACATCCATGAGCTGCTCAAGGCACTCGACTTCTGCCACAGCAAGGGCATCATGCACCGCGACGTCAAGCCTCATAACGTTATGATCGACCATGAGAACCGAAAGGTACGCCGTCTCGCCCGCGTATGGCCAGTTCACCGTGATGCTAACCAGGTCTGCAGTTGCGTCTCATCGACTGGGGTCTGGCCGAGTTCTACCATCCCGGCACGGAATACAACGTCCGTGTCGCATCTCGATATTTTAAGGGCCCCGAGCTGCTCGTTGACTTCCAGGAATACGATTACAGCCTCGACATGTGGAGCCTGGGTGCCATGTTTGCCTCCATGATCTTCCGCAAGGAACCCTTCTTCCACGGAAACAGCAACTCGGATCAACTCGTCAAGATTGCAAAGGTCCTGGGCACTGACGACTTGTTTGACTACCTGGACAAGTACGAGATTGAGCTGGATGCTCAGTACGATGATATCCTCGGCCGTTTCCAGAAGAAGCCCTGGCACAGCTTTGTCACGTCGGAGAACCAGCGCTTTGTCTCTAATGAAGCCATTGACTTTCTGGACAAGCTGTTGCGATACGATCATCAGGTTTGTGGCCCGCCCCCTTGGCCACCGATCCGCCGATGGCTAACTTGACATGTAGGAGCGACTCACGGCGAAGGAGGCCCAAGGCCATCAGTATTTCGACCCCGTGCGCGACCCCGAGGTCTTCAAGCAAAACCTTGCCAACCCTAACGGATCAGCGTACAAGTCGTGAGGAGAACCACGAGGCTCATGCGACTATGATGACCAAACCAACCTCCGTCTACGGCATCCCCTTTCACATTTCGATGATACCCTGGGCCGGCCGTTCTGCCTTGCTAGCCCGTTCCTTCCTCCCATGTCTTACGACACCCCTGCTACGAGACAGAATAAATGGCCAGTTTTGCTGGTGGGTATGTGTAGCACGATGACGAATTGACTCGGACATGGGAAGATGAACTCTCTTGCAGCTGGCGGCTGTCTAATGGTCGCGTCTGGGGCGGAACGTGATGCTAGTTGTCGGATCAAGCTCGCTCATATGATGGAGCACCGGTCCCCCGGGCCTGTTGTGGTCGAGGCATCCGAAGATCTGCGGCGGTGAGCAGCGGTTGGCAGCGTTTCAGGGATGTGGGAACGAAATGGCGAGCGGGAGGGGAGATGTGCATTTCTCTTGGGACGCGACTCGCATCTTTTTGTGCTTCTCACTTTTGCCCCGTGCTCTCTCAGACCGAGACCAATGGAGAGAGGTATCTATTACTTCTGAAACAGCGCTTTAATAAACACAAGATACTCGGAGAATTTGGTTTCATTTGTGAAATGTACGCTTGTAGTTATATCGATGTGATACATCTAAACTTTATTGGCTGCAGCAGCTCCCTCGCCCAGATGCTGGCGCCCGGTGCTCACAGGCACGAGAAGCAGAAGTCGCGCCCGCACCTATACCCGTCGAGCCCACACGCCCTCGACGTCCCGCCGGGCGTCCGGATGACGCTCCCCGGGCTGAGCACGTCGGCGTGCCGCCGCTTGACGGGCGTGTGGTACACCTCGGTCGTGCGGGCGGTCGACTTCCAGATCTTGCGGCTCGCGGCGCCGGAGCTGAGGAAGGGCGTGGCGGCAGAGAAGCCGCCGCTCAGCTCGTCGAGGTGCTTCTCGTCGTCGTTGGCGTCGTCGGAGAGGAGGGAGAGGATGGAGCGCCGCGATGAGGGGGCGCGCGTGGGTATGGAGGTATGACGAGGGGTCGAGGGCTTGGTAGGCGTCGGAGCTTGTTTCCGGGGCGTAGGCTTGGCCCCTGGTGACTTTGTCGGAGAGGGCTTGGCTTCTTGCCTTGGAAGCGGGTTGGGAGACTCTACAGATATTGTGGTGGGATGAGCATCGTCCTCGTTGGCAGCGTCGGATGCCGCGTCGTGTTGTTCAGGCTCTTCGTTCGCAGCTGAGGCTTCGCCAGATGTCGCGCTCGCGACCTTGGGTGTGTCTCTTGACCCAGCAGACCTCGAGCGTTTCGCGCGAGTCCTTGCCACAGGTGTCTTCACGGCGGGCGCCACGTCCATGTTGGGTCTCTTCAGCCATAGAACCTCCTTGGCGAGTCGTTGAGGCTTGCCCTCTACCGGCGCCTCAGGCAAAGATGGCTGCGCAGATTCCTCCGACTCGCTGGGTCTGGATTTCTTCTTGCGTTGGGCCGATGCTGCGCTTGCCGTCTGCTGCTGCTCCACGTTTTCTGCCGGCCTCACCGTCGCTACCGCGTTTCCTATTGCTGAATTGGGAGGCCTTGGCGAGCTTATTCGCGCCGCAGGCTTCTTTCGATGCTTTGCCGTGCCCTTTGATGTCTTTGGCTCGGGGAGGATGGGCATCTCGTCGTCCGAAAGCAAGTAGATGGAGTTGCTGGTTTGTTGCTTGGCTTTGCCAACCCCTCTCGTACTCGAATTTGACGTGTTCTTTCGCACGTCGCTACTGCTCTGCGGCGTAGCAATGTCTTGTGAGTCCGGTACGATCTTCTCGACAGCCGGATGTGATGAAGCCATGTTCTCAGCAGACTGTGACGCATCCGAGGCGCCAGGCGCGTCGTCATCTGAATCAGCCACTTCCCTGGCTGTGTCGTCAACTACCTCGTAGTCGTCGCGACTCAGCAGGCCCATGGGAGGTAACTGAACCGTTATTATCTGTTGCGGCCGCTTCTCCTCCCGCAACTGGGTCCAAGAAACTGTGTCTTTGAGCTCGACTTGTTTGCGCGGGCGGCTGGAGCGCCTCCGCGACGAATCAAGCTGCTCTTCAGTTGGAGGCTCGGCAGCTCCCTTTGCGCTGCCAAGCCGGTGGCTCCCTGATGGCTCAGACTCTGATCTTGCGCGAGTTTGCGGCTGAGGCTCGACGGATGAGGGACAAGATTCTTGTTTCCTCGCCTGCTTCTTCGACGTTGAAGTTTCCGCCTCGTTCTTTTCGGTCCGTTGTTTCTGAGGTCTTTTGGTGGATTTGACTGCATTTAGCGGCGGATCCGTTTCGCTTGGAGCCATCGATCCAAGTACAAGCAGGTCATCATCGCTAACGCTTGTCTCATCAACCGTCATCGCCTCATCCTGCTTCTCGCTCTTGCCCGTAAGAATAGCGTCTTCGTCAACCTCCTCATCGCGCTGCTTCTGAACGGAAGGGGGCAGCAGAGACTTCATGGGCCGTGTTCTCGTCATTGCCGGTGGTGGTTTCGGGCCAAAGCTCGCGGGACGCGTCCTCCGCTCCGGTTCGTCGTCTTTGAAGCGATAGTTTGCTGCCCAGATAGAGCTACCACCGTCTTGGACAGGAAATTCGTATCTGTCGCCCGGCGAGGGCAGTAGCCGTGGCGGGTTCCAGGGGGTATCTTGGGGCTCCCAGCGATTGGAGAAGCCGATTGGAAGTTCCCATGGCTCCATTGCAAAAGGCGAGGAGCCAAAGCCGAGAGGCGATGCGCCAAAGGCAGGCGATGGCCCGAAGCCCAGGTAGCCGCCGCCGTAGTCGCCGGAGAGCAGGCTTGGAAGCCTGCTGGGTTGCGGTGCGACCTGTGCTTTGGATGTGGGAACCAAAGCTGTGGATTGCTGTTGGGGTTCCTGGCCGGCCATGATTCGGTCCTCCTCGTCCTCTTCGTCGTCGTCATCCTCCTCACCCGCCCTCTCGCCCCGGTGGTCGGCGCGGGACATCGGGCCGTCCTCGCCATCGGTGAGATCTTCCAGCAAAATGCCCTCGTCGTCCCCATCCTCGTCCACCTCTTCTTCGTCCCCCATGCCCGGGACCCCGACGTCGACCTCGTTGCGCATGTTCTCAACGTGACCATTATTGACCACAATCTCGCCCGTGACCATGTCAATTTCATCCCCGATGCCCTCGAAATCCCGGCCGTACTTTTCGAAGATGTGCGCCATTGTGGCCTGGAATCGGGTGTCGGCGTAGGCCCGGTCGAGGGAAAGCTTGTATCCGGGATCCCGCCTCGCGCGGACCTCGTGCGGTTCGAGAGAGAGCTCGTCATCGTCCTGGTCGGCGCTGGGGAGCGGCGACTTGCCCTGTCGCCGCCGCTTGGCTGGGGGCTCCATGGCGACAGATTGGGGCCGCGTCGAGGCGCATATGGTGCACCGGCTGTGCGAGCTGGGGCGCACTGGATCGTTGCGAGTCGCGGCGTCGAAGGCAGAGTTGGGCTGTCGCGCGCCACTCTGGCGATGGTCGTGGGGTCCCCGGTTGGGGGAGCAACTGCTGGAGTCGCTCGGAAAGTCGCGTCGCGGCGCGTAAAGTGCAGCGTCCGAGGCAGCCCCACGTTCCGTCCTCCGTACCGTCCGCCTGATAAGCTCGGGCGGGCCACTAGCTGCGGATAAGAGACGTCACCTGCCCGAGAGACCGACCAAGCTCCGTGATCCTTCCACGCCCATCCCAGCGTTCGCATGCATACGTCGGGACAGCCTCTTCGACTACCGCTTCGCCGACCGGCCAGCTTCTTCGGCGCTCGATGTGCGCAATGCGCTGCCGCTGACTCCTCCCCCGCCTCGTCGACGCGACTGCGCAGCCAACATGTATTGTCAGAAGTGTCGTCAGCCGTTGAGGCTCGACGGGACTCTCGAGGACTTGAATCCGGCGGCGTATGACCTTTTGATTTGTGAGCCACCTCATGGCCCGATGCGTCGCAATCCGCCTTCTAACTCTGATAGCCGCGTCGTCGCCTCAGACATCCTCCAAGTCTAAACGCCAATCACCAGCCGCGCCACCGCAAGAGCCAGCCAACAAGGCTCTTTACGAGAATGCTTCCCGCAATGCAGGACCGCCGACATTCAAGCGACACCATGGCGGCCATCCGCGCGACTCTGCCATGTCGTTCATATACCTCACCGAGTCCCAGGTTGGCCATCCCCAGCCGCATCCGCAGCCTCACCTCAAAGACCGATCGTCGACGTCGACACGCTTACGTCGCGAAAGCTCTGATCAGGCTTCAAGCTCGGGACAAGAGCCGCCCAAGGGTGACGAGATGCAGCGGGTCAACAGGCTCTTCGAGATTTTGTCGGCGAGGTCAGATATCGACCACCCCGTATGCGTGGATTGCACGGAGCTGCTCGTCGACGGGTTCCAGAGGAAGTTGGACGCCGCCTCTCGCGAGAGAGACGCATACGTGAAACACCTGCGCCGGATACAGGCCGAGGGGCCCAGTCCCGCGGACGTCAAAACTCGACAAGAGGCGCTCAAAAAGGCAGAGAAGGATAAGGCGGCTGCCATGGACGAGCTCAGGAAGCTCGAGAAGGAAAAGGACGCGCTGGACGAGGAGATTGTGGCGTTGGAAGAGGAGTCGAAGCAGCTCGACGGCGAAGAGGAGGCGTTCTGGAGAGAACGCAATGCCTTCGCCACCAAGATGTCGGAGTTCCAGGCTGAGCGGGACAGCGTCAACGCAAAGTACAGCAACGACTCGCAGCTACTCTACAAGCTGCAGCGGTCCAATGTCTACAACGACACCTTCTGCATTAGCCACGACGGCAGCTTTGCGACCATCAACGGGCTGCGGCTGGGGAGGCTCTCCAACAAGCCCGTAGACTGGCCCGAGATCAACGCCGCCTGGGGACACGCGCTGCTGCTGCTCGTCACCGTCGCCGACAGGCTCGACTACAAGTTTGAGGGCTACGACCCGCAGCCCATGGGCAGCACGTCCAAGATCGTCCGCTACGACGCCTCCGCCCCGGCTTCGAGCCGCCTCGGGTCGCGGGCCATGCAGCCGCCCCCCAAGAAGCACGTGCTCGAGCTCTACAGCTCCGGTGACATGCCCCTCGGGCTGACGTTCTTGCACCGCAAGTTCGACAACGCCATGGTGGCCTTTCTCGAGCTCGTCCGCCAGCTTGGCGTCTTCGTGCAGCGCCAGACGGAGCCCACCGGCAACACGCTCAGCCTGCCCTACCGCATCGAGGGCGACAAGATTGGCGACACGAGCATCAAGCTGGGCATCGCGCAGGACGACGGCTGGACGAAGGCGTGCAAGCTGACTCTGACGTGTTGCAAGTTTCTGTTGGCCCACGCCAGCAATGTGAGCTCCAGCGCGAGGAACGCAAGCTCCTAAGGCGGCCGTGAGAAACGGTACAGGCGCCCTGCAGGCTTTCTTTATAGCGATGGGATTTTGACTAGCAAATCAGGCGTATGGTGTTGTGAGCAAGGCGCCAGGGTGGCGCTCTGTGATGGTCGTTGTGCATAAGGCGTGGTGCGCCCGCGCCATGCGGCGGGTGAGACGACGATGCCCGGGATCAGTGATGACAGAACCCAATGCGAAAAACAGTATACTTTGCTACCAGCGTCTTCATCCTGGCTATTTCTAGTTGCTGTCCAACTTGGCGTGTTGTTTTCGAAGATCACTGTCACTGATGAGAGGTCAAAAAAGGCACACTGATGTCCAAAACAAGGGGCCTTGAGTGCCATTGGGCAAGAAAACAATGCTAGAAGATATCAAGTATTTTCACACACTTGCAATTTCAGAAAACAGATCCATGCCAACAGTGACCAAACTTTTTATACTTTTTGGTATCCCGTCCATGCAACCGCCTGTCCCTGCTCAATGCGACTTGCCGAGGACAACCTCTCTCAGCTTCTCCTTTTCACCGCTATGCTCGCACATATCCCTGAATATGCCGCCCTCCTTCTCCCACAGCTCGCGCGGCGTGCCATACTCAGCAACGTTGCCCTCGCTGAGGACTAGGATGCGATCGAAATCGGCAATCGTGCTGAGACGATGCGCGATGACGATGAGGGTGCTGTCGTTGAATTCCTCGCGGATGCTGCGTTGGATGAGCGCGTCCGTTGCCATGTCGACCGCCGAGGTGGCCTCATCCAGGACCATGATCTTGGGGCGTGACACTATGGCGCGGGCAATGCAGAGGAGCTGGCGCTGTCCCTGGGATAGGTTGCCTCCAGACTCAGAGATGCCGCTGGAGAGATCGCGGAAGATGTTGACATTCTTAGGAGCCAGGGTAGACCCAGGCGTCGAGTTGGCAGCGGAAGAGGGTTCGTTGGCAGGCGTGGCGGGCTCAGAGTCTACGAGGTGGACTCGGCCAAGGCAGTCGCGGAGTTCATCGTCTGTGTGCTTGTTGAACGGGTCTAGGTTGCTTCGGACGGTGCCCGAGAAGAGAACAGGGTCCTGGACAGGTGTGGTTAGCCTCGATAAAGGGCGACCGTCGGAAGGGACTCTAGCTTACCTGAGGAATGATAGCAAGGCGGGATCGTAGGGAGTGGAGTTTGATCTTGGAGACGTCGAGCCCATCAATGTAGACAGTACCCGATCGCGCCTCCAGGAATCGGAAGAGCGCCAGCGTGAGAGACGACTTGCCGGCACCCGTGCGTCCGATAACACCAATTCTTTCGTTGTTGGACACCTTGAAAGAAACGCCCTTCAAGACAGGAGGGAGGTCCGGGGCGTAGCCAGCAACGAGGTCCTTCACCTCCATGTTGCCCGATGCTGGCCAGGCAGCAGGAGGCTCCTCGCCACCCAAGTCCTCGGTGTCTAGTTCCGTGTACTCTATCACACGCTCGGCCGCATTCATGTCAAGTTCGAGAGATGCGTATCCTCGGATTGCCATGAGCATGTTACCGGAGAAGTCCAGAGCAAATGATAGGGTGAAACCGGCCATAGCAGCATCCACAAACGAGGATCCCACCACGATGACGCCGACGGTCGTGGTGAAGATAGTGCCAATCATCGCCATGCGGAAACCCAACCATCTGTTCAGGATCCAGTTGTACACGCTGAGGTTGTCCCAAGTGTCGAGGAAGCCATGCATGCGGTCGACGTAGACCTGCGTCTTTTGATACGCTCTGAGCGTCGACACGCCAGCGAGCGAGGCGTTGAAGAGCTCGAATACGGGCGACTTGGCATTGCTGTCAATGCGCTTGATGGGTCTTGCGCAGTCCAAGAAAAACTTGCCAAACATGCCTGCAGCAAACACCAAAACGACGGCCAAAGGCAGGATATACGCAGAGACCAACAAAGCGGCAACACACACCCCCATGAGACCCAAGATGCGCCAGATCATCATGCCCACGTCCATGGTGATGCGGTTGTCGATAATGTCAAAGTCAGCGGTGAGGCGGTTGAGAATGCGCCCTACCGGCACGGTGTCCAACCACCTCAGCTTGGTACGCAGGACGGTGAAGAGAATCTTCTCAAAGAGCGCTCTGCTGGCCCTGATACTCATGACAAAGGTCCACAAAAAGCGCAAGGCGCCGATGATGGCACTCGAAGCCGCCAGAGCAATATAGATCCCGAGGTAAAATGACAGAGAATGATGGCTGTTGTCCGCCCCGGCAGGGGGCGAAGGGGCGTGCATGGTGCTGTGCTGGAGCGTCAGGCCATAGGCCATGCCGTGCTCGAAGCTGTTGTTTGCCACAGAGGCTTGCTGCTGAGAGTCATCTGTCCAAATGCGCAGCCACCAGTTGCGTCCTACCGAGATTAGCAAAGACCTGACGTGGCTCGTTGTAATGATATCTCATACCTATATTGCCAGCCTCAAATGCGATGTACATAATGGCACAGATGGTCCAAAAGAACCAGCCGCCACTGCTTTTCATGTATGTGGCGTAAACATGCCTCTTGACCATCCCCTTTTCACGCGTCTCGGTTTCAATGAACTGCTTGCCGGCCTTTGACGGAACCTTGTGCAGGGTATTGACGTTGCCTTCATCATCGGCGGGTTCCAAGACGCCAGCAGCAAGCTCCGCTTCTGACGCTACTTCGGAGTTCACCGCCGTCGTGCCATGCGCGTCCTCGTCAGCCTGGATTTCCGCAGCCGTTTGCTCGTGGCTCTTGATTTTCTGAAGGGTGCCATCCTCGGCAAGGTCAGATGTGAGACCACAATGCATGACAGTTCCTTCTCCAAGCTCCACGATATATTTGGTCTTGGATTGGACGAGGGCAACATGATGTGTGACCAGGATTCTGGTTCTGCCTTTGCAAATGTCGCCCGCAATGCACTTCTCGAAGATTTGGCGGCCAACGTGAGCGTCGACGGCGCTGAAGATGTCGTCCAATATCAGTATCTCAGCCCTCGAATAAATGGCACGAGCAAGAGTAACACGCCACTTCTGCCCGCCGCTGAGGTTAATTCCATTGGCACCCAATTCCGTGCTGTCACCGTCCGTCAAGATCTCGAGGTCCTTCTTCAGGGCGCAGACCTCGATAACTTGCTTATACCGATCTTCCAAATAGGGCAGACCGAACAGGATGTTGTCACGGAAGGAGGCACTCTCAAGCCAGGGAGCTTGCCCAACGTAAGCCACGGCACCAGGGAGAATCCAATTGCCAGGGTGCGCTTTGCCATCGTTTCGCTCCAAGGGCTGGACAGTCGGGGGCACAAATATGGATCCCGCCAACAAGTCGGCTTCCCCGAGGAGCGCACTGAGGACAAGACTCTTGCCAGTACCTGTTTTGCCAGAAATGACGGACAGCTCTCCGCTGGGGAAAGACAGGTTGACGTTGTTGAGAATAAAGCGATCCTCCTCTGGCACCTCGCCGTCCACAGGCCAGGCGATTGTGGCATTGTCAAAAGCCACATCGGGGCCTTCGGAAAGAGTCTTCTCCATCTCAGGGCCCTTGAGGTACGTGTCGATACGCTTGACCGAAACCAACGTGTCCATAGCGCCGGCCATGATCTCGGGGATAGCCGAAAGAGAAAGCTCCAAGCTTTTGAAAATGCCAACACTAACGAAGGCCACGGAAGGGGATAGAGCTCCATGAATGGTGGCATAGACAGCCAGCGACGCCGCGGCTAAAAGGATCGGGCTGGCGACCCAGCAAAAGAACAGGACGGCATCGCATGCGAAGATTTTCCGAATTGTTCGCAGCTCTACTTCTCGCTTCTCCATGATCTTCTTCTCCCAATCGTTCTCTATTGCCGAAAACTTGATCTGGCGCATGCCGAGCAATGCCTCGTTGACCACGGCCAGTTTGCTGTCACGATTCTTCATCAGAGTGTCTTCATATTTCATGTAAACCTTGGACATCCATGTGTTGACGGGTAGAACGAGGGCCCAGGCAAGAACGCCAGCGCCGAAAGGCTTCCAGCCGATGAGCTGGATGAGAAATCCGGAGTATAGGATGAGCTTGCCCGCGCTGTGGATGAGGAAAAACTGCATTACTGCAAAGTCGGAAATGTGCTTCGCGTCGACACCCACGAGGTTCACAACGGCTTGGCGAGACTTGAGAACGCTAGCCTCTTCCTCGGAGCCTTCTTCGTCCTTATTCTTGTCCTTGTCGTCCTTTTTCGCGTCGTCGGACGGCGTGTCGTCTTCCTTGGTCTTCTCGGCAGTCTTGACATTTTTTCTTCTCAACGACTTCCCGAAGACAAGTGCAGAGAGCTGGGCTCGGATGGGTATGCATAGCCTGCTAATCGAGAACCAAAATATCCAACCATCGATCCACTGCGGCTTCGTGTTAGCTATCAGGAGGGAAGCGTGACTTGATGTCTTACCTGCTCAGCCAATGTGAAGAAGCCCAAGCAAAATATGAGAACCCAGAGCTCCGACTTGGACGACCCCTCGGTATCTTTCTTCTCCAGCGCCTGTACCAGCCGCAGCATGGTCCAGAACGGGCCGATGCCCAGGACACAGCGCGCAACTGTGATGCTCCATTGGAGGCAGAGACGGCCACCGTAGGCGCGCAACAGAGAGCGCAACAGACTCCCCTCGTAGTTTCCTTTTTTCCAGTCGTCAACCAGGAAGCCGGCTCGAAGGCGATGTTCCGGCGCAGCGATGTCCTTCTCGTCGAGATCTCCCTTTTTGCGGGCCAGGGACATGAGCGTACCGACCCAAGTCCACGTGAGCCTGTTGATGGCACTGACAGTCCATTCGGCGTCGACCGGGCGGCCCTTGTAAAAGACTTGCGGCCGACGAGGGATTGAAACGCAGGCAAAGAGGAGGATGGCGTTGATGGCGATGCTGACAAGCCGCAAAACGAGGGTGACGTCTTCACGGACGTGCGCGTGTTGGCTGATGCTGAAAAGCTGGACGGAGGCAGCTATGGCGGTGACGAGGCTGGACAGGAAGGCCCATAGACCGAGGTCGTACACCTGGACCGGCGAGTGATGCGCCGCGAGAAGCACGGTCTGCAGCAAGATGACGGCCTACGAAGGATGCACGGGTTAGACAGCCGTTGGAGCCGACGTTGTACAGCAGGGACACAATAAACGTACCCAGGATGCCGTGCTCAGCCAGGTCTCAAGGAAGAGGCCATGGCGAGACGAGTCGAGCGTGGTGAGGACAGCGACAATGGCGGTCGAGGTGAAGCCCAGCACGGCGAGGAGGACAACGACGGCCTTGGGTGTCTTGTTGGAGAAGGCGGCAACGGCTTCCGGCGTGCTCTTGCCGTCGTTGTCTTCGTAGAAGTTGTCCTTGGGCGTGCGGTTGCGAGTCTGGCTGAGGATGGCGAAGACGCCTGGGGCGGTAGCAAGACCAGCAATGCCGAGGGCAGCCGCCGAGAGCGGGAGAATGATGCTTTCGTTCATGGCCGCGGTCACCATGGTATCGCAGAGGCCGCTGCCGAGGTCGACCGGCTGCAGCTAGGGGACTGGGACACGAGGTCGCGGATCCTACGACGAGCTCGCCTCGGCGGGCGAGGGCTTGGAGGTATCGCGGTGGCACAGGCACGAGGGGGCCGTGATCAACAGAGAGCGTTGCTGACCGCAGCCAGCGAGGTCTGTGGCGATGTCACCAAGGGGCCAGAGGCATATATCCAGGCACGAGGGCCCGACGAGAAGCACCAAAGTATCACCGACGACGAGCAACCACCAATTGGCGAGGCAAAGGTCCTCGAGGCCGCCACCGGGACGCGAAGACGAATATGTACGTGTATCGCTGCGTGCCTTGGTGGATTAGCGTGAGCAACAAAGTCCCTGGTGCTCATCTGCTCATCCCGGTACTAGCTGACGGCCAGCCTTGCAGATGTGCTAGCGAGGAGTCATCGGGGGGACCCCTGCTTCGCCGGTGACTCGGAGAGCTGCCGCTGCATGCAACAACCCCAGCGAGGTGCGGCTGCTTACGAGCACAGGTTCGGTGCGCTCCCGGGGTCCCCTGGCGCCCCCGTCACGCCCGTCCAACCGCCCCGACTGTGAGTTAGCACACGAGGACGAGGTCTCAGCGGGCCAGTCGCAGCGCCAGCAAGCCACGCCCGCAGATATCGAGATGCAACCGTCCCCTCCCCCGGGTACTCGTACTGCGGCGCAGCACGCATTTGGACACGCAGCCAGCAATCCGTCTGTTGCAGCTCAGCTGGGCTACGGAGGCAGAGGAGAAGTTGCGAGCAGGTGTGGTTATGAGCACACGCGCGTAAGCACGACGTGCTCGTGGTCTGCCCGAGCAGGCACTCATAAGTATTCGTCATTCTCCGGCCGGTGGATAACAGGAGGCGCCGCGCTCTTCTCCATTGTGGGGTCCCAACGTCCAGGCAAGCCCCTACGCCGAGCCGCATTAGGCAGGAGTTTGGCGTCTCTAGCGGCCTGCGGAGGGACCTGGAACTTGCACAACAGGCACCGTGCCGCTGCGTGGCAGCCAACCGCGCGTTCGTGACTGGACACAGTGACAAGCCGCAACGGAGATATCGGCAGCACCAGAGCTTACTTTTGGGTGTCCTCCGTCGCACTAGCCGTGCCAGGTATCTTGCAGCGGTCCCCATCAGACTCTACCTGCTTCGTGCCGGGACGCCGCGTACTCACACTCGTACGCGCCGGTGTAGTACCTGGTAAACTGCCTGCCTACCTTAGCATCTTAGGTACCAGGCATCCAACAAAGCCATGTCCCAAGCAGGGTCGAATATTCATTAGTACTTTCATGCTCCGCCATTGCCCTGGGCGCTCGTCTCAATGCCATCGGGCGAACTTACCAACAGCAACAACGGCTTCAACGGCTCTCCGTACAACTATGAGTACGAATAGATTTTCGTCGCGCTCCTGCTTCCCTGCCCGGGCTGCTCTAGCTCAGGGGCGCTAGCACTTCCTCGCGGTAGACGTAGGTGCTCGGCGCATCCAGACGAGGAACGATGGAGTCCTGACTGGGCGCGGGATTCCGACGACACTCGTCATACATACTCGTAGAGTCATGAACAAAATAATTAGTGCATTCCACACGCGGAGCCGGTTGCAGCAGAGGAACTTGGACAATGACGAGACCAAAGCAAGGCCACTCTCGGGCCACAAAGCCCCCGTCGCAGCGCGATGTCTCGCTCAGGCAGCATCCTAAGACAGCGGTCTTTCAGCTCTGCGAGTTCTCCAAGAGGCGGTGTCGTAGTTGCCGCCTTGACGTTTGACCATGTGGCCTCGTTGCCTGCCCGCAGTATCCATCCTGGGCTCTCCGCGAACAATGGTGTCTTCTGTCCGAGAGCTGCAACGACTGGAACTTGTCATTCTAGCTCGACCTCATGCAAGCAACCGTCAGCATCGCACACGCGGATACAGCCGCGAAGCATCGTCGGGCGTCAGCCTGCCCACCCAATCCATAGCGTGGATCATGGAAACGGGTGTGCCCGAGCTTGCCGAGCTAGGTATTGCGGTCGTTCGGCTCTCAACATAGACGAATCTGTTTAGCAAGGTAGAACAGCTCAATCGTTAACTTATGTGGTCCGCGACGGAACGACACGACGCAACGCGTTGCTGCCATGCCAGATCGACTGTTTTCAGTCAGATTCTGAACTGCGTCGCCCAAATTTCCGCGAACCATGAGTGAGAGCATCTACACCGCACTCGCGCCGCGGTGGTTGAGCTTCGCCTCGGCATCGGTTGAACACGGAAGAGTGCAAGTCCCGTGAGCAAGTGCGGCGTCATGTAGGTAGGCATTTGAGAGCAAGTGATACAACTTTTGAATATTCGCGCAAACCTGCAGCTTGCATAGGGCGAGTGTTGAGTCGTCCGGAGCAGATGAGCCATATTGAAAATCGTCTGGCACTGGTACAGGGTAGGTGTGGTCGATCCAGAGCGTTGACGAGGAACCGCAAAGAGGCCGAGGTACGCGGCAGCGACAAGTCTTCGGATGAAGTCTTCGGATGGATCCTGTTACGAATTACTGTAGGTCCCCAACATGGACCTGCAAAACGGCAGATCGAAGCCGATGCATGCGTGTGTTGGGTTTGGTCGACGTCGATTAAGTGAGAGTCTCTGCTTCCGCCCCAGCCGCCCGCCACCCTTGTCCCTTTGTACCATGCCTGGCTACTCTACTCCGTACTCGCAAAGGGCGATTGGGGAACAAAGGCTTTGTAAGTATGCGGACAGTGAACGGGGGCGTGATATGCCGACCCTCCATGGCTGGACATGTGAGGTGTCCCGAGCTGGAAACGATCTCAACCTTGTCGGCTATTCAACACGCTGACAAGACCGGTCTTTCCGACCAATTAGCAGTTCGCCGTCGTCCCCGTGATGTACAGGTGCCGAGAAGATTGGGTTGAAGAAAGCATATACCGGATATACGAGTAGAGTGTGTGGCTGCTTGCTTCGAGGCTGGCCTTGGTCCACCGCCTCCGAATGCTTTGTTCAGTCACCCGGGAGCCGCAAGCCGGACTCGCAGTCTCGTGCGGAGATTGAGACGACAAAGGATCTGTAGGACCCCCATCGCTGCACGACGGCGCACCGTTGTCGTCTTTGTCGTGAGGTGACGTGCAGCAAGCACCAGCACCACGGGCTAGCAAGGGCAAAGGCTATGTCAGTCGGTACCTTACCTCCTTACTACCTTACTTGTTGGCATCCAATGCCTCCAACGGCACTGCGGTGGCGGGCGTCGGTGCAAATCTCGCGTGACGCTGGCCGACGGGGAATGCATGAGAGGCAATGGCACCTTGGCCTTTTCATTCGCCCAAGGCCATGGTCAGCCTCACTCTCCCCAAGATGCGGTGCTGCACGCAGCATCCGCCTTGCTCCGTACATTCATTGCCTAGGTAGCCGTACCGAGACCGAGAGTTACTGTCATCATTGCAGAGTCACAGCCTGCCCCCATGGCCACGCCCTCGTCGACGCCTCATGCTTCTTTGGCTTCGCAGGCTCGGAACGGAACTCGCCAGCGCCCCGTCAAGCCGCATTGCTTTCCGGCTTGAAATGCACGCAGCAGCAGGGAGCGCCCACCACCAGGCCACCCAGTGCCAGCCAGCCTGCGCGCCCAGCTCCACACCAGCTCTCCACCTCCACCCCCTTGCTCGCGCTCTCGCCCACACCCCTCCGGCTTGGTGGCATTCTGGCAGTGCCCGTCGCGCGTCGATTAATTACCTAGCACTTGGCAAGTGACCCGTCCGTCTCTGGGTCGTGGCCGACCGTCGCGTACCCGTACTGTTGCATCGGCCTTGCCACGGCCGCTGCTTACCCACGACTACTTTACGCACCAACACGGTCGCCGCCGGCACCACCATCTCAACCTTGCTCTCCCTCAGGACCACGGACTCGAAACCTCGCCCTCAACCACCGCCACCGAGCACGATTCCCCTCCTCGACGGCCCGCTACGGCCGCTGCCCATCCGCCGCCGGGCCATTGCCCTTGCCCTGCCGGCAATCCTCCAACTACGCCCTCCATATGCAGCTCGATAGACAGCCGCCTTAGCCAGAGCCTTCGTCACGATGAAGGCCACGCCGCTCATCATCAATTGGCACGACCAAAATGCCCCCATCTACTCTGCGCACTTCGAGCCCGCCGGCAGAGGGCGTCTAGCCACGGCCGGTGGTGACAACCACGTTCGCATCTGGAAAGTAGACTCTGAGGGGCCCGAACGCAAGGTCGACTACCTCTCGACGCTCTCCAAGCACAACCAGGCCGTCAACGTCGTTCGATGGGCACCCAAAGGTGAGGGCGCGCGCGAATGAAGAAGCCCTGCTTGGTCGTCCCCAGATGCTAATGTTTGGAACAACTCTTAGGCGAGGTGCTCGCCTCCGCCGGCGACGACGGCAACGTGATCCTATGGGTCCCCAGTGAGCTCACCTCATCCAGCTTCGGCGCCGATGCCCAAGACGACAAGGAGTCATGGCGGGCCAAGCACATGTGTCGCTCAAGCGGTGCCGAGATCTATGACTTGGCCTGGTCTCCAGACGCCGTGCATTTCATCATCGGCAGCATGGACAACATTGCCCGCATCTACAACGCAAACACTGGTCAGCAGCACCCAGTTCAAGATTTCACCTGATCCGTATCATCTCGAGACTAACGTAACGTGACCATATCAGGTTCCCTCGTTCGACAAATTGCCGAACATAGCCACTATGTCCAGGGTGTCACCTGGGATCCTTTGAACGAGTACATTGCGACCCAGTCCTCCGATCGATCAGTCCATATTTACTCCCTCAAAACCAAAGATGGCCAGTACACGCTCAGTCACGATGACAAGCCTCCGAGATTGGCGAGCCACATCAAGGCAGATCTTCCTCCTCGCCGCATCTCGTCGAGTAGTCCTGCGCCTCCGGACTTTGGTCACAGGGCTCAGCTGTCTGTCGTGGATTCGAACGCCTCTGTCGGATCACCTGCTGCTTCCGCACCGGGCACGCCGACCTCCTTCGCCCTACCTATGAACCCGCCTAGCGTTGTCAGCCATAGCCGTCGATCCTCCTTCTCCTCCCGACGATCCGTTTCGCCTGCCCCCTCCATGCCGCTCCCTGCGGTCATGCCGATGGAGGCGTCACCGAAACCTCATTCAGTGACTGCAAGCATGAGCTTGGGCGTCAAGAACAGCAGTCTGTATGCCAACGAGACGCTAACTTCCTTCTTCCGACGCCTCACTTTTACACCGGACGGCAGCCTGCTCTTGACGCCCTCGGGCCAGTACCAGACCCAACACCAAGCGGAAAAGGATGCGAAGCCCACCTATGAAGTCATCAACACCGTCTATATCTACACCCGTGGTGGTATCAACAAGCCGCCCATTGCTCATCTGCCTGGCCACAAGAAGCCGTCAGTGGTGGTGAAATGCTCACCCATCATTTATACCCTCCGCCAGTCCCCGCCATCCACGAAGCACATAACCATCGATACTTCATCAGCCGAAGAGCCTCTCCCTTCTCTCCCAGAACCCGTTTCGAAGCCATCACCGGCAACCTCGGTCATGGACCCCCCTCCGCCGCCGTCCAACGCAACGTCCGATCACGCCACGACCTCCTCAAAGTCTCAAAATGCGGAGACCGACCCATCCGCCTCCGGCCCCAAACCAGTGTTCTCGTTGGCCTACCGGATGGTCTATGCTGTTGCTACGCAGGATGCTGTACTGTTGTACGACACGCAGCAAAAGACTCCAATCTGCATCGTCAGCAATCTGCATTGCGCCACATTTACTGATCTTGCCTGGTGAGACCTCGAACGCTGCGTTTCTGCGATTCTAGATGAGCGCTAACAAGATGTCAGGTCGAGTGACGGGCTCACGCTGATCGTCTCCTCTTCGGACGGCTTCTGCTCCAGTCTATCATTCGCGCCGGGCGAGCTGGGCGAAGTTTACAAAGGGGAAATTGGACCACCCAAAGCCCCGTTTGCTGCGCTCCCGCAATCCACCGCGTCGAACCAGAACACGCCTGCACCAACTCCAACGAGCAGCTTCGCGCCCCCATCTCCATTCCCCAGTGGCGGACATCACCATCACCGCAACTCAGCCAGCTCCTTCACGGCCCCGTCGCCCCCCGCTTCGGCCCCCTCGGTTTCGCAGCGACCTTCGTCCCCAACAAGGTCCAACTCGACATCATCGGTGGCGACTCAGTCTTCGTCCGTGCCCACTGGAGTCGTGACCAATCCACATCTCATATCTGGCAATGTGCCGACCCTCACAGCGGCTAACAGCGGCAAGGCTACCGGAGTGCCCATGACGACACCGCCGGAAACACCTTGCAGCACGGCTGGCAGCGTTGTGGGCACGAAGCGGGACGCCAGTGAGAGTGAGAGAGAAGACGCAAAGGAACCGAAGAAAAGGCGAATCGCGCCGACCCCTGTCGACTCGAAACCAGCGTAGACCCCGCTTCTTGAATGATACTGCAACCGGCTCGTGGAGATGATTTACTGCGGTTGGGGCACACTGGGAAGGGGGCAAGGCGGCGATTTGCTCTTCAAAAGGATAGCAGGATCATCCTGCAACAAGCATGTTTTGGCGTTGTGCGGCTTTGTTACGGAAAGGGTTGGCCTCGTTGCAACAGACAAGGCTTGGCCGGCAAAACGACTTGACGGATGTGACATATTTTGACTGGCTGGGCCGTGTCGCACATGCTTCATAGAGGGCCTGATGGGAGATGGCGCAAGGGTGTCATGAGGCCACGGGTATACCATGCATTTTTGGCAAACCGTGCTGCCATCATATATTGCGTCGGCTGTGTATCTACCAATTCAAAAGGAGTTTAATTCATGACGGGAGCCCAGCCCATCCTACGCACGAAGCCGGAAACCCCTTCATGACGAAGGATGTCCTCGCCTCGCCGTCCGGTGACAACGCTGCGCTCCTCATCCGGACCAGCAACATAGAAGGGAAACTTGAGCGGAGCCATCACGCCTGAGTTAGGCCTAGACGAGCCAGGCTCGTTGATGTCAACTCCCGACGAGTCAGCCACGTCCCAGACTGCCCGTCCGCCACGCTTCTTCTCCACGAAGCCGCAGGCGGGGCGGTCAAGGGACAGGTACCACCGCCGCTGGTGGATGCTGTTGATGGAGTTTGAGGCACCTGGGTAGGCGTTTGTGCGGCGAACCTGCTCGTCTTCCAGCTCTCGCAGTTCGCGCTCCAGGGCGGAAACTCGGGTCGCTGAGTCTGCCTCCTCTCCGCCCACCGAGACGGTAGGCTCTACGTAGTCTTGATGTCCCACGCTCTGCGCGTCCTCTTCATCTTCAGAATCGGTGATTTCGGACGGCGCGGCCTGGGCGACCCTCGCCCGTCGGCGGGTCCTGGGCGTGCGGAGGCTCTTGGCCCGGCCGGAGGCGTCCTCGGACTTGGTGAGGCGCAAGTTGAGAACGTAGGGGTCTGGAAGCCGGGAGCCATGCAGCCTGAGACGGATCTTGCGGCTGTGGAAGGCCGCCTCAAGCAGGGCCTGCTGCGTGGGTGCGGTGCCGTGCGAATCCGGTGAGCCCAGGGGCGAGGACGGATCCTCGCGGGGCGCGTACTTGCTGCGCCGGGGGAGGATGGAGTAGGTGCCCGTGTCCCAGATGAGGAGAGAGCCTGTGTGCGGCGAGGCTGTCTCGACGAGGTGGTTCTGTCCAATGTCAGCTGCCGGGTTGCCGCCGTCAGGAGCTGGCGTGTAGGGAGAGCAACGGTACTCACCCACAACGAATGGACCCTCGTCTCAGTCGCGTTCCGGTTCAGCCGCCTGCTGTTGGGGTCCCCCGGCAGGCCGTACATGATGGCCCAGCTGACGCTGCTGGTGCCGTTGATCTGCAGGCGCAGGTCGTAGTGCGGGCCCGCGACGGGATGGTCGTGCTGGTGGACGACGAAGTGGGCGCCATGGGTTGAGTCGGCGTTGGACGTGTACAGCTGAGCCCAGCGAGGGATGGACAGGAGCGGCGCCGGGGACGACGAGACGCGCGAGGCGAGCTGCGCGGTGAAGTGGGCGAGGTGGTCGGTGATGACGGCGGCGCCGGACTCGATGGCGGCCGAGGTGGGCCCCGCGGGCCCGGGGTCACCGCCGCCGCCGTCCTCGTCGTCCTCGCGGGCAGCCGAGGAGGGGGCTTGGAGAGACCACTGGAGGTTGCGCTTTTTGACGAGCGGGTTGGGGATGAGGTCCGGGCCGGAGCGCCGCTTGGTGCCCTGAGAGGCCATGATGGCGGTGCTGGGTTCAGCGATGTCTGGTGCCGGGCGAGTAGGGCGGCGGAACGACCAGGTCAGAGGGGCCGCCGAGGCATCCTGGATCCCATGGCTCCAACTCGGGGGCGTGCGCACCCGGACAATCCGGGCTGAAGGCGAGAACTGGCAATGTGGTGGCTTGGGTTGCGGCGCAGACGAGAGGTACGAGTAGGCAAGCTGCAGTGATGATGCTTTCGAGGCGATGGGATGGGGCTCGTCACTGCAGCGGTAATGGAAGTACGGAGTACCTGCGCAGGTATGGGGCGGACTACGGGATACCTAGGTACCTTACCTTACCTTGCAGAGCAGGCAATCTGGCAGGTACGGAGCACTTGGATCTGCCGCGTGCCGCGTGCCTGGCAACTGAACTTGCAAACTGCCCGGGTAGGTACTATTAGCGGGACCAGCAACGGATCACTGGAGGTCAACGTCTCGGAGAGACGTCCATGGATTCAACGTCTCGCCCCGTGCCCCCATGCCCCCGTCCTCGAATGGCGCTGGGCTGCTCGGGGACGTCGGGGCCCGTGCTGCCAGGATTTCTGCCGCCCCAGACGGGTGCCGAGGCACACGGGCGACCAAACCCAACCCAAGCGTCGGCTCGCCCCCACACGCTGTCGACGCAGCCAACCAGCCCCAGCGCCTCCGCCTCCAGGAACTTGCGTCGGCCGCCCCGTCCTCTCGCTCGTCGCCTTCGAGCAATCCCTCGCCTCCAGAACATCTTGCCTCGCCATCGCACCGAGCTGCCTGCTGCGCGTCGTGCTCTGCCCCTTCATCGACGAGTTTTGCGCATCGTCCCCTGCGCCGCTGCCGTCGACACGCCGTCGTCGGCCTGACTCTCGTCGGGCCTTTGCTCTTTGCTCGTCGCCGTCCTGCCTCGGACCGACGTCACAGCAGCATCCGCAGCATCGTCGGCCATCGACAACTTGCCGAGACGGAGCCTTGCCATCATCTCTGGCCCCCGCGCTGCGCTGCACCTCGCTGCCCGCGACCATGGCCTCGCCGCCTAAGCCCTGGGAGCGACCCGGCACGGCCGCGGCGCCCTCAGGTTCGCTGCCCTGTGCTCCGCTGGGTCCTTCACATGCTGACGAAGCCGTGTAGCCTCAATAGGGATCCCCTCAGTCACAACCTCCGCCCCGACATCAACAACAGCAACGTCACCGTCATCAACATCATCCGCCGCCGCCCCTCCCGTCCCCGAGCGCCCGTCGTCGCTCACCTCAGCCGTTAACCAGAACGCCGCCGCCTACAGCCGCATGGGCGCCATGGGCGGCGTCGGCGCCGCTGCCTCGCCCTACGGCGGCTACGGCGGCGGGTACTCGTCGCCCTACTCGAGCCCCTACTCGCGCTTCGGCGGCATGGGTGGCTACGGAGGCGGCATGTACGGCGGCGGCTACGGCATGGGCGGCATGGGTGGCATGTACGGGAGCATGTACGGCGGCATGCCCGGCATGCCTGGCAATGATCCCAACAGCCTGACCAACAGCTTCAGCAACAGCACGGCCGCCACGTTCCAGATGCTCGAGGGCATCGTCGCCGCTTTTGGCGGCTTCGCACAGATGCTGGAGAGCACCTACATGGCGACGCACTCCAGCTTCTTCGGTACGTTCGACGGCAGCATCCATGCCAAGGAGATGTGCGCGGCGTAGCTAACCGAATATAACAGCCATGGTGTCCGTCGCCGAGCAGTTCGGCAACCTGCGCGACACGCTGGGCTCCATCCTCGGCATCTTCACCCTCATGCGCTGGATACGCACTCTCATCGCCAAGCTCACCGGCCGCCCTCCCCCGGCCGACGCCATGGCCCTCACCCCCGCCGCCTTTGCCCGCTTCGAGGGCCGTGCCGCCACCGGCCCCGACGGCACCCCCGGTCGCCCTCGGGCCAGCCGCAAGCCACTCCTCTTCTTCCTCGCCGCCGCCTTCGGCCTCCCCTACCTCATGTCCAAGATGATCCGCACCCTCAGCGCCTCCCACGAGGAGGAGGAGCGGCGCCTCCAGCAGGCCGCCCTCGAGGCCCAGCAGCCCGTCGACCCCTCCAAGCTCGAGTTCTGCCGCCTGCTCTACGACTTCCTCCCCCAGGCCGCCGGCGGCAGCAGCTCGGGCATGGAGCTCGAGGCCCGCAAGGGCGACCTCGTCGCCGTCCTCACCAAGAACGACCCCGCCGGCAACCCCAGCGAGTGGTGGCAGTGCCGCTCGCGCGACGGCCGCCAGGGCTACCTGCCCTCCACGTACCTCGAGGTCCTCAAGCGGCCCGGGACCGAGGTCAAGCAGATCAAGGCCACGGCCGCCAGCGACAGCAGCAGGGCCAACTCGATGACCAGCGCGCCTGAGGAGGGCAGGAAGGAGTATGCCACGGCCGGCGGCATGCAGCGGAGCCATTTTTACTCGTGACGAGGCAGATGTTTGTGTACGAAAGAAACGGAGTATGGAAAGGGTTTCGTCTAATGGGACGGCGTGACGGCCGAGGAGCTTGAAAACCATCATCGTGACATATATATATCCCACCCTGGGCGCGTACGAGCGTTCCGTGTAACTTTTCTTTATTTGACTTGAAAGAACCCCGCCGTAGATGACGGCTGGCGGGTGCTTTTGTATCTTGCCTGCGGTTCTTGTGTCTTGAGCTCATGTGCATTTGATGCGCGTATACACGTTTCCGTCTGATCCCTCCGCCAAGATGCATAGCAAAGCAATAGCAACTCCATTCGCGCCGTCAGAACCCCCTCGCAACTCCATCCGCCATGCCTCTGTCCTGATACTCCACTCCGTGCACGCCTAGCCCTCGGCTTCGTACGCGTTGGACTTGTGCTTGGGCACGAACTGGAAGCCCGGGTGGACGGGTCCGAGGAACATCTCGCTGCCGGCAGGGTTAGCACGGGGAAACACATGAAATGACGAAAAGATGGAAGTGACGAGAACAGGGGGCCTCGGCTCCTACATACCTTATCTTGATCCAGTCCTTGTAGTTGCCCGATGCCATGAGCGTCTCCATCTCGTCGCGGCCCTTGTACGCCGGCGGGCGGTCATTGAGGCTGGGCGGCAGATACTCGAGCAGGCCGATGGGCACGTAGCGATGCGCGAAGCTGAGCCACTCGAGCAGGAAGCGCCTCGTGTAGCCGATGCCCAGCTCGTCCGAGCCCCAGGCCTCGAGGCCGTAGCGCACAAACTTCTCGATGTAGCCCAGGCGCTCGCTCGACGACTTGTCGAGGTACTGGCCCTTCTCGATCTCCTCGAAGATCCAGGGCTTGATGAGCGCGCCGCGGCCGATCATGATGCTGTCGACGTGCGACTTGTCGATGTTGTCGTAGTAGTCGACGTGCGAGTAGCAGTCGCCGTTTCCGAGGAAGTACATGCGGCTATCCTTGGCGTTGGGCAGAGTGCTTGCGTCCGGCTCCGCTATCGTATCCGTCAAGGCGTCCTTCTGGGCGTTGTACGTCTTGATCAACGCCGCGCATTCGCCAATGTAGCCCCAGTCGGCCCGCTTGGTGTAACGCTGCTCCCGGCTGCGGCCGTGGAGAGTCACGGCGGCGCATCCCGGAGCGCCGAGGCGCTCGCGATGCTCCCGGGCGCCAAAGGCCAGCCGACCGAGCAGCTGCGTCGCAGTCGGTCGGTTGTTCTTCACACCAGTTCTTATCTTGGCGGTGATGGGAATCTCCCCCGACATGGCGTTCATGCCGCGAATCATGCGTTCCATCTTGGCGTGTGAGTCGAGCAGCGCGGAGCCAGCCCCCGACTTGAAGACCATGTCGATAGGGCAGCCGCAATTGAGGTCGATGAGGCGAAGGTGCGGGCAGTACCGGTTCAGCACGTCGGCCACCTTGGTCACCATCCAGGGCTGATTGCCCGAGATTTGGGCGCCAAACTTGAGGTCCTTGGCGTTGTCGTAGTTGTCGAAAACAAAAGTCTTTCCGGGGCTGAATTTGGGGGGAGAGACTTCCGATTCGTGAGCCTTCAAGAGCGTCCAGTCGGCCTTGGAACCCTGCAGAAGCTGCATGCCCATTGCCATCTCCGAGTACGTCACTTGGCAGCCCAACTCAACAGCAAGTCGTCGGAAAGGCAAGTTTCCCTGCGTCGTCAGGGGCGCAAGAGTCGGCGTCTCGGGACCGAAATAGAGGCGTCGCTTCTCCGACGGCTTGAATGGTGGGTCGACAAAGCGAGCACGAAGATCTTCCGTGCCTTCAGTCGACTGGTCTTTCTTGCGGTGATGCAGCTCGTTGCCAAGCTCAGTCTCCTGATTGATCCATTTGATGTACTGGTCGGCCTTTGTGAAGTCGGTGCGTTTGCGGTTGAGCTCGATCTTGTGTGCCATGGGGACGACATTGAAGATTCCAAGACGGCGCTCTTCAGGCTCGTCGTTGCCGGCTCCACGCTCCTTCTCCCCATTCTCGCTGCTCTTCTCCACTGCGCCGTTCGCGTCAGGCTTTTCTGTGGTATTTTCGGTACGCTTGCTGCCGTCGTTATTTCTGTCCGTCAAGATGAGCTCCTTGCGTCCGTCCTCACGCTCGACCTCCTGCATGTGGCTCTTAACAAAACGGCACTTCCAACCGGAAGGGCACGAGCCGTGCCGATCGAAGACGGGGCAAACTCCTCCAAAAGTCTCCACGTCGGGCCGGCGACCCTCCTCGAGATACTTGCGCAGGTCGTGGCACAGCTTGCAGCGGTCGCCGTACTTGCACTCGCGGGGCGAGAATTCGGGGTAGAAGGCTCTGCTGTTGCAGAGGGGAAGCGCGTCGTCGAATTTACCGAAAGAGCGCTCGGTGTTTTGGCCCCTCTTCTTCTTGTCCTTCTTCCCCTTGCCCTTGCCACCGGCGTCTCTGTCATCCCGCCGCTGGTCACCTCTGTCGCCTCTGCCCTCGGCTTCATCGTCGTCCACAGCATCAGACGAGTTCTTCGATGTGACAATTTCAAGCAGGTATCTTGTTGGAGATTAGCTTCGAGTCATTCATCCAAACTTGGAGATGATGCCTTACTCTTTCTTGATAGGAGCATTGCCGGTACGACGGTCTCGAGCATCGGTGACGCTGGGCTTCTTCGCATCATCTTCCAGGGCTGAGCCATCTTGAAGGCCGGCTTCGGGCAGCGATTTCTTCTCCTCAACGCCATTGCTCGCTTCAATATTGGCTGAACCGTTGACCGGTTTCTCAATCGCTCCGTTCTCCTCGGCTGGGGCTGAACCGTCCATCTTAAGCCGTTTCGCAGCTCGCTCTTCAGAGTTCGGTGCAACGGCTACGCTGCCGTCATCTTCGACGTGCACAGCACGCTTTGGCTCTGGTGGAGCACCAGCCATGTTGACGTCTGGATTGTCGGCCATTTTGTACTGACGGATGTCGTGTTGGGTACTTCTGACTGAGTCTTGGCGAATTCGTGGTGTGAAAGTGAGCTGCAGTGTGTACCTCGCCCAAGGCAGTCGTCAAGGAAGTCGTCAACTAGGGTTGCACGTCACTCATACGCAAATCAAAAAAGATACTGAGGACGGGATTGGCTTCAGTGAATCCTTGTGACAGTCGAGACAGAGGCTTCCTGGCCAGGCAGCTTGCTGTGAAAAAAAGTTGAGATGAGTATGGCGGTGGAGACAAAAATTTCACAGCAGCGGTTTGAGAACGGAGCTACAGGCGGCGCTGGCCATATGCGCTACGAGTACGGAGTACTGGTCCAGCAGGTGGTGGACAGCTGGCGCGCGCAGGCGGCCAAAGAGGGCACGTGACGTATTGTACCGTGCCAGAGGAGAAACCGAGACTTATCGACGCCGTTCAGTTAGAAACCAGAATCAACCGTCCTTTGGATGCCTCATTCCGTAGAAACGTGAGCCGGCATTGTGCAAGTCTTTGGCCCGCTCTCTCGAACCAACGACCTGTCAAGCAAGGCCTGGCCAGGCTCGCGACTATGGCGGGGTGCGGGGGAGCTAGTGGCCCCTCACCAGAGCTCTGTCGGCGCCTGTCGCCTCATTACTGTCGCAACTCGCAGGGGGGCTCCCCGAGATGTCTCGCCTCCGACATCAACAACACACTCTCTCCGCTCGTCCCGTTCTGCCAGCTCGCGCGTCGGTTGCACGGCCACGGATAGCGCCACGACCCCTCCCGTCATCCGCGCAGAGGCGATGAATCGCCGCGCGTGACATCATGGCGGACTCGGGCAAGTCTGCGGGCAAATTGGCCAAGTCGCCGCCGCCGCGGACGGGCAAGATCAAGACGGTGCGGTCGCAAAAGATTGCCCCAGACCCGCCCAACGAGAAACCGAAGCGTCACGAAGACTCTGACGAGTCCGACGACGAGCCCCAGCCGCTGCCCCGAAGCCACACCCCTGGCCATCTGGCTAGTAAGAGCGTCAACGACCGGAGTCGTAAGCCTTCCGACCTCTCCATACGGCAACGGTCCCAGTCGACCTCGCAAGTCTCCTCGATCTCTAGGCCGTCCACAGCAAGTGGATATGCGTCAAAGCCCTCTCTAGCTGCCGGCGGTGCTGCCGAAAACCCTCGCGAGGAAAACGACAAGGAGCAGAAGAAGGGACTGTCCACCCGGTCGGCCTCAGCCATATCGAACCGTGGGACTTTGTCTGCCTCAGCAACACCACGGCCGACGACCAACAAGGTCACTCGCCCGCCGCGAGGTCAGCACATCCCCTGTCCTCAGCTTCCAGGTCCCGACGATGCCCCAGACGTCGAGCCCGCGCCGCCGTCGGGCATGTACTGGTCCAAGGCCTTGGTGTCTGGCTCACCGCACTCCAACTTGCGAGCTCACACCACAACGCTCATTGGCTCCAACGTCTACGTCTTTGGCGGCTGCGACTCACGAACCTGCTTCAACAGCATGTACGTTCTGGATGCGGATTCCTTTTATTGGTCGGTACCGCACATGGTCGGCGAAATCCCGCTGCCTTTGCGGGCCATGACTTGCACGGCAGTGGGCAAGAAGCTCGTCGTTTTTGGCGGAGGTGACGGCCCGGCTTACTATAACGATGTGTACGTCTTGGATACAGTCAACTTTCGGTGGACGAAGCCTCGCATCGTGGGAGACAAGGTGCCGTCCAAGCGCAGGGCGCACACGGCCTGCCTCTACAAGAGCGGCATTTACGTGTTTGGAGGCGGCGACGGGGTTAGAGCTCTGAACGACATATGGAGACTCGACGTCAGCGACCCCACCAAGATGTCGTGGAAGCTGATTTCGAAGCCCGAGAAGACAGCACAAGGCGCCAAGGACGTCCGGCCGAGAGCACGGGGCTACCACACGGCCAACATGGTCGGCGGCAAGCTCATCATCTTCGGCGGCTCCGATGGAGGCGAGTGCTTCGACGACGTGTGGGTCTACGATGTCGACACGCACATATGGAAGGCCGTCAACATCCCCGTCACGTTTCGCCGCCTGTCCCACACAGCCACGGTCGTGGGGTCTTATCTCTTCGTCATCGGCGGCCACGACGGCAGCGAGTACTGCAACGACCTGCTGCTGCTCAACCTCGTGACGATGACGTGGGACAAGCGCAGAGCGTACGGCAAGGCCCCGAGCGGACGAGGCTATCACGGCACCGTGCTGCACGACAGCAGGCTGCTGGTGATTGGCGGCTTCGACGGGAACGAGGTGTTTGGCGACGTGATGATTTTGGAGCTGGCAGTTCACGCCTACTACTCTCAAATAAGTCACTTCACCATTGAAGTATGAGGGCACTGTGTGTCCATTGAAGCACGAGGGGACTATGAGTCTGATGCGCGACGAGATGAATGAGCCTTGTTACGACATGCATAGCTTCACCAAGAGCGAGATTGAGCGACTTGCATAATGGGTTCATATATGTCATGTAGTAATAATACATACAAAATTTACAGCTTTGCGTGACGATGTCCGTTCCCGCTTTTGTGTATTCCAAAACAGTGCTTCCCAACTCCGGAATGGCCCTTGTGGTATGATGTGATGCCTCTGGCGAGGAGTCTTTTAGGTCAGTGAAGAGGAGATGTGTGTGGTCGGCTATAGTTGGTGTGTTCGGTGTGATGGATGCAGTGTAGAGAGAGGCATCATGTTGTTGTTTGTGCGTACGAGGTGTGAGCTTAGGCCTTGTGGGCGGCCGCCTTTTGGGCTGCGATTCGTCGCTCCTCGGCCTCAACCATATCTACGGAGAAGATGTCAGGACCACACGTCATAAAAGATTCCCTCTCCACGTGACGGGGCACGGTAACTTACCCTTCCACAGATCCTGGCCCTCGTACTCCTCCTTGTGAATCTTCTTCTCAATCAGCTGCTTGTGCTCGGGGTCGTTGGGGTCCAGGACCATGACGGTCTCCCAGCGGCCGCTGCCCTTCTTGGCATCGTTCATCTCAAAGGCAGCCGAGACGATGAGCACGGCGAGCGTCAGGCCCTGGGCGTAGACACGGGCCTGGACGACCTTCTGCGCGGTGCTCATGGGGGCGCGGCTGACGATGGCCAGGGCGATGCCCATGCTGGCCAGCCACGAGGCGAAGACGATGCTGTAGCGGTTCTCGCGGCCCCAGGTCTGGAAGCGCTCGTAGGCCGACTCGTTCTCGCGCTGGATCTGGGCGGCGCGGGCGCTGGCGTCCTGGTAGTTGTGCATGGGGTCCTGGGAGCGCTGCAGCTTGGTGCTGTAGCGGTCGGCGTTGACGATGGCGCCGAAGGTGCCCGTCGAGGTGACGAGGAAGGCCCGGAAGGGCAGCGTGAGGCCGCGGAAGGCAGGCCAGCGGCGCGAGGCGAGGATGACGCCGCCGAAACCGAGGGCCAGGCCGAGGGTTCCGCCGATGAGGCCGCCCTCGACGACGACCTTGTAGTGCGCCGCCTCCTCCTCCTTGCTGAGGACCTTCATGATGGGTAGCGGCGACGGGTGACGATCAGCCGGCTCGACTCGCGGTGCGGTTCGCGGTGCCCGGTGTCGAGGCGACGACGGGTCAGCAGCGGCGGCGGCGGTGGTGGTGGTGGTGGTGTCGGTCGGCGCCGGCGCTGCGGGTCAGGGATGCTCGGTCGCGGGGACTTGGGAGCCGGGATTTGTGGAGGAGCGCGGTGGAGTGTTGCGACAGGAGGGCGGGTAAAGTTTCGTCAGGCAATGGAGTCCTGGAGGATGCAAGGTCCTGCGGCGGGCGGCGCAATGTATAGGAGTCTGGGAGCTATGACAGGCGCCCAGCCGGGCCGCGGGAGAAGACGTCGTACGATGTTGGGGGGCCGGTTTTGTGTGGATCCGAACCAAGAAATTTACCGCGCCTGCTGAAGCGTCCGAGTATCCTAGAACGGTGTGTGCATGCGAGGGGCCAGCCGCCGCCTCGAATTTTTTATTTCCGCGGGGGAAGTATGGCAACGTATCGATCGTAGTCGTTTGCGATGGCAGCGGACGAGATGGCCTGTATTGGTGATGAGACGGTGCGAATAGCGAAGCGACCAAGCCCCTCGAGTCGCGGCAGGCCCGGGAATTATAAATCCCCTGGCCTTCCTACATGTATTCGCGAGCTCTCGGTCCCAGCTGCATGATGTCAGCCGCTGCGCGGGCGTGTCTTGGTGCCCTACCATTCCCGCTCCGGAGCCTCCCGCACTCTACGAAAGCCGAGAGATTCCCGTCCCTCACAGTCAGCCAGCCAGCCGCCACGGCATCGCCGAAGCGCGCCCGCCAGCCTCCCGAACATTCTCCAGCCAAACAGTTACGCCGCTTGGAAATGCTCATCATAGCCGTGACGCGGGCCGGGCCAAAATGCATCGAACTGCCTGCTATTGCTCCTCCGTCCTGCTCAGTAGAGCGCCGGCAGGGGAAGCACGTCGAGGCTCGCGGGAGCTACCGAAGGGCGCGGTGGCCATCCCATTTTCGTTCCGGCGGGACCCATCCCACGCTCCGTAAAAACAGCCGAAGACTCATTGTGATTGCCCCGTATACGAAGCCGGGACCTTGGTCGGCAGCTCAGTCGCCTGCCGGAAGGCAATTGGCAAGGACGATATCGTCCAGATATACCTCACGCGCTCTTGTTACATAAACGGCTCCCGAAGCGAGGCGGCCGTTGCCACGTGGATCATCAAGAATATCTGCAGCCCCACCATGGACACTTGACTCCGAACCGCGTCGGATGCTGCTGCTATGAATAGGGCTGTACTCGTACGGAGCCCACGGAGGCGGACATGCGAGTGAGCCGATGTGCGAAAACAAGCACGGGTAAGGCAGCCCTAGCCTTGATTCCAGGCCCGAGGCGCGCCAAGCAACGTCGGTCCCGAAAACAGGGCACGGAGCAAGGCGCGCTCCGGACGAGTACGAGTATAATAGGAATCCGGCAACGGCGGGCCAGAGCTGCTGTTGTGAGTCAGGGGCAACTCGGATCCGTCGTTGGTTGGTCAAGTTGCAGTTGTGTCTGTTGTTGTCAACTCTGACTTCGGTCAGTTGGGTGCATTACCAATCTGCTCCCAACAAAGGCGGGCTACCCTGCATGCACTTGCACTTGGCTCTTGGCCTGCCGCAGCGCTCTGTTCCACAGGGTCGAACAGCCCGTTTGCCCTCGAGTCGTCCTGGATCAGGTCTTCGGCGTACATCCGCCAAGTGTAGTTTCACCGATTAGAAGACCAAGTGTCCGCTGGTAGGGGGAGGCGTTGTACAAAGCAGAGTGTCAGATTAAGCGAGGAGAGCATCCCCAGGTGCCCCATCAGCAGGTGTACGGGCTTCCGAGGAACGGCTATCCTTGCATCGACCCTGACCCTTTGTACGATGATAAAATCCTCACATTTACCAGCATTCCCTGACAGGCCTGGGACAACACCTTGAGGCCAGGAGAGAGGGAGACGGGGCGCGGCCCTTGATCGCCCGCATGACCAGCGTGTCGTCATTACGAGTAATCGCCATCTGAGATGTTTAATATTACTTTTAATCGTAGGCATAAGCCGGCGAAATGAATGTCAGGTGGCATGGGGTTGCAGCCTGAGGAGTAATTACATGGGCATGCAATCCATTTGACCAAGCTTAGGAACCCGGCGATTCCCGGCCTACCTGAGCAATCCTGCCGTCGCGTGCAGCGCTATGAGGACGTGAAGCCGACCGGCCCCGCGACCCGAAGTTGTACTCATACGGATACACTCGTACGTACACTGATGCTACACGGTCCGCGGGCAAAGGGCCGGTAACACCGACCAGATGCCTCTCTGCTCGCCCAAGGCGCGCCGCTACCCGGCGTTCAACGCCACGCATCTGCCAGCCGGCACTTGACGCTGCATGACCCGTAGTAGTAGTAGTTAGCTCGCCCTCCCACGAGTGAAATTCTGCACCTACTCGTACATCGGCGGCAAATGGAAGCTGGTCTCCATCACGACCTCGGGCGCCCTGTGCCTCTGCCGAAGCCAAGGGCCGAGCATCTCCTCCGTCGGGCCGGATGTTACGAGATCGAAACCCACCCATCGGTGGCCCCGACCGCTCGAGACACCCGTCTCAGGGCCTCCTCAGGCCTGTCAGGCGAGCAAGTCAGGGTCCAGTGCTCCTCCCGGGTCCGTCGGACTGCATGGCGGCCCAGCCAGCGAAGCTGTGGAACGGATCCATTCGTTCCAAAAGGGCTGGGCGTCTCTGAAGAGGCCCCACCAGAACAGCCCACTTTGCCCAGCCGAGGGCCAGTCCGACGAGGACAATAACGGGCGGGCGGGCGGCCGTCCACTAGGGCGGCAGCGAGCGGCGGACCATGACGGCCGCGTGGCGTCTTTGGCGCCGGGCTTGGAACATGTTTGTTGCTTAGGATGGCGTCTCGAGCTTTACCGGAAGCAGGCAAGCTGGCAGTCAAATGCCTCCTTTTGGCAGTCGCGAAGCCCGGATATTAACATGTCGAGACGCCAGATATTAACAGGCACAGGGACGGATGAAGGAGTCGGGGCACCGGCGTACAAGGGAGATGAAGTCTGTCGTCGGCCCGGGTCAGCTCAAAGGAAGCCGGCCGTGTCGTCCAGGGAATGTGGCGGCATGCATTTGCTCGCTGCAAAGAGAGCCTTCAGCTCCGGAGCCTGCGGCCTCAGAATGCACTTGACTTTGATGGCGTTGTCCCATCACAACGCTCGGCGGTGGGTTGGCGTCTCGCGGCCGGTAACAGGAACAACGACGCAGCTGCTTCTCAGAGCTTCGGAGAGTGGTACATATTCACACATGCTGCGCAGTACTCGTACAAGACATACTCGCAGTCGCCGTTGATCGTCGTCAGTCTGATGCCTTAATTACTCGTACTGCCTGGAGCCCAAAGCAGGGGTATGACTCGGTCGCAGCGAAGACGACAAGAAGCAATTCAAAGTGGCCGCGATCACTCGTAGCTCATGAAAGGGCACCCCACTATAGCCGCCCAGTTGCTGTCATGCATTGCTTGACATTTGGGGAGCCTGACGACAGGCATGTCAGATTGTCTGTGCGATACGACTAAGACGGAACCGCAGCGGAATATGCCTCAGGGTCCAGGCGACGTGCTCCTCGAAACATTGTCAAACAGGCAGCTTCCAGCTTGGCGTGGCCGCTGAGCGCCGTCTCGACAAGCAGAGATGAAGGCGGAGCCCAGCGGCTCTGGGGTTCTGCTCCCGTACTCTTACTCGTACCCCGTGCTGCTCCGTTTGAGTGCAAGGGACTGTGTAGCCGCACGGCCATGGCCCGCCTTTGGCGTTGATGTTTTGACCAACCTGAAGGGAGGGTCTGGGGAAGGATGGAAGCTGGTCAATTAGCCTGAACACCGCTGGCTGCTCTCAGATCTGGCGGTGGCCACCAGATCCCGCCAGGGACCAGGATTCGATGCCGCCCGGTCCAAGCACCCGCGCAACCGCGGACGTCACAGCTAATTAGTCGATGGACCTCATCTACGGAGCCGGGCCCTGACAAGGCGCTGGAGTCTGGAGTTGTCGTCGCTGGGCCAGCCAACCCCTTGGCATCTCCGCTATAGCAGAGCCGACGCAGGGGTGCTCCTACGTCAGGGCGAAGCGGTGGACCTCGCCCTCTGCCAGCATCCAGGCGACCGCTGACGAAACTGCCCCAAGGCACAGATGGGACGTGTGCAATTCACTGCCCCGCGAAGCAGCAAGCCAGCAGACAAGCAGGGTGCAGGCACGGACAAGGAGACCGAGGATGGCGAGAGGTGGATGGAAAGCCGTGATATGGCCAGGAGCGGATAGGTGCTGCCAAGGATATCGACTCGCGTTCGAACATACGTTGCCCGCACGCGTAGGCCACCCTGAGCTATTAGCAACAAGCTTTCAGGTTGCCATCCTGCGAGCCGATGCGGGCCGCAGCTTGAGTGCACGTTTGTTCTGACGCGGAGGTGATGGCCTCAGGCAAGCTGGTCACTGGGAGTCTCAGGAGGAGTAGATCCGGATGCCTTAGCTCTAGCGGTGTTTGGGAGCTGGTAGGGGGCGCTGCGAGCGTTATTCAAAGGGAGATAAGAGGTGACGATCTCTGCTGCTGGACGGCATTTGAGTATCCGTACCTCTCGATGGGCGCTCGTTAGCGCGGCGCGGTGGAGGTGGAGGGATGAATGGTGGAGGTGGCGGCGGTGGTGAAGCTTCCAAGCTTTGGCCGAGAGTGACGAAAGACGACGCGATGTGATGTTTGGATTTCGAAGGTGCCGTCACAACGCGCTGCGTCTCCCTCCCTACCTTACCTACGAGTGCGGAAGATGGAACACCTCACGGCAAGCACGGTGCTACTGAACTTTGCACGCGGCAGCGCCTGTAGTCATCATCTAATTACTCCTGGGCACGGCGGTGGTCCGACGGCGTCTCGTGCCAATGGATGGCATCTTGGCCCTGTCCACCGCAACAGCTGGGAAGCAGTCCGAACGGCGTTCAGCCGCCCTGTGATATTGGCTTGCGCTTGTCTGGAGCCTATCGACGTCTCGCCAGAGAGCTCCAGCTTTGTGCCCCCGTCCTCGTCGCTCGGTCGGCATCGACTGGCGAGAGAGCCCTCCGGCCCCGGGATACGAACAACTGTCGTCACATGTGTGCCGCTTGACCAGACTGGCCTGGCGGCTGCTCCTCCCATAGCTGAGGGCGAGGCTCCAAGAGGGCGCCAGACCCGCCCTGACTCGCTCGCCCACTCCCGTGTGCCCACCATCCGAGAGCCGACTGGCCCGAATGTCACCAGAGGCCCCAGAGCACCCCAGCTGCGGCCGGCAAAGCATGTAGCATGTCGCTGTGACCGCCGCACACACACACGCCCATCCGTGGTGCCTGTGCGTCTGCGCGGCCGATCCATGCAGAGCGCGGAGGCCGCTACCGACTTACACCTTGGGCCTGCAGCCATGGCCGACTAGCGACGTCTATCTGCAGCCTCCCCGACGATAAGACTCACACGGTGCGTCATTCGAGCCCCTACTCGTGGCGCTCCCCAGACAGCGAGACGAACGACGTGCTGGACGACGTACTCGTAGGGAGTACGGAGCACAGCCTGCGCTGATCACAGCACACCCTCGCGCTGTCGATTAAAAGCCTCGCAGTCTTGCCAGCGGTTGATAATAAAGGCGGCTCCCTCTTCGGCGGCTGGCCGTCCTCGATCATCTTGGCCAGCACCAGCACCAACACTCGCACCACCACACCGCCGGACCCCGTTCCTTTGCGCGCCGCCTCATCGACTCGGGCGAGACCCCTTTTCCAAAGACGGAGACGGGAGATAAAAGGGCACTCCGCCGCCAGGTGCGATCGCCAGACAGCTGTTTCAACGCCCCCCAGGTGCTCGCTCGGCGCCGACTGCAGCTCGCTCTTATAATGCGGAGCGCGCTCAAGTGGTTTCAGACGGCCGACGACAGCGACCAGCGCCAGCGCTGGAGCACCGCCATCCCCTCCGCCGCCGCCGCCGCCGTTGCCACCTTCGGCCCCAGCGGTAGCGCCAATAAGCTGGGGCCCAGTGCGCACCACGCCGGTTCCAGCGCCACCGCCTGGGCCGGCACCACCCAAGGCGCCAGCGCTGCCGCCAGCGACTTCGCTGCCTGTTCATCCGCCACCTCTGCCTCTGGCTCCGTCTCCGCCTCAACACCTGCATCTACTCCCGCATCCGCAAACGCCGACTCCCCAGCGTCGCTCATCAAATCGACCGCGTCGCCGACACGCTCGCCGTCGCCGCAGCCCGCCACGCCCCCCGACCTCGTCTTCCCGCGATTCTCCAAGAGCGGGAGCACCACGGCCACGACCCCGGCGACCGCCCTTCACCCCCCCAGGCCCATTTCCATCGCCACACCGCCGCGCGACAAAGCCCGCTCGTCGCTGCTCGACGCCAGCAACCCCTTTGCCCTCTCCGACGCCGACCTCACCGACTGCGACGCCTTCGACATGACCACCGGCGCCCTCGACGTCAACGGCATGGGCCGCAGCCGGCAGGACTCGTTTGTGAGCGCTGGGCCCAAGCCCATCTCCATGAACAATCAGAACCGCGAAAATGTGAACCGGAACCGCAGAGAGTCGCTGGCCGGCAGCCTCATGGGCGGCATGAGCTGGGGAGGCATGTCCTTCGGCAGCTTCGTCAGAGACGAGTAAGTCATTTTAGCCTGCAGCCCTCTCCGCCGTGGCCTCGGTGGGCGTCGCCGCCATGTGCCTCCATCGTTCCCGTCGCTTCTTCATCGGGCGAGACATTTCAGATGCCCGCCCCGCGCGCTCCCCTCATCTCCCCTCCATCATTGTCTTATCGCCGTCGCGATTGCGCGCGCTGCGACGCAATGCGTGCGACAAACCCGCCCGCGGGCCATTCATCACCGTACTGACTTCTCGGCGTTGCAGCATCATGATGCAGGGCACCTCGCCCTCCCCCTTCGGCGCGCCCCAGTCGTCGTCTTTTCACTCCTCCTCGTATCTGCCCAAGCTCGAGGCCAACTTCATGCGAGACTTCACCTGCTGCGGCAAGATCCTCCCCAACCTGCATGACCTGCTTCAACACTACGAAGAAGCCCACACGCAGCCGAGCCCTAATACCTCGCGCAACAATGCCTTCTCTCAGTTTGGCCAGATGGGCATGCAAGGAGCATCCGCCATGTCCAGCTCGCGGACCACTCCGACACCGGGCCAGATCAACGCGCAGCCGTCTGGCCAGCTGGGCCAGCAAGGCGCGGCAGGCCAGGGCTTCCAGATGCCCGGTGCTCAGAACACCGTCGGCAACGGCGGCCAGATGAACCCCGTGCTGGCCAACAACATGAGTGACGACATGGACACTGTTGGCGACATGGAGATGGATGACGCCATCGGCACCATGGAACTCGACGACAGCAACAAGATGCACCAGACCAGGCAGCTGTTTGGTCAACAACAGCGGCCCCAACTCAACATGAATACGTCGGGTCTCACACAGGGACTTCGCACCTCTCAGCCCCCCACGCCGGCCGCCGCCAGCTTTGGCCTCCAGCACAACCCTACCGTCTCATCAGTCAACACTCCGACCCTCTCCACCCAGCAGCAACTGCCGCAGCAGAGCCAGCAAGGCGTCGGCATGGGCGGCATGGACGAGGACCTGCCAGGTATGCCCATGGGAGGTGCCAACACAACCGACATCGGTGACGGTAACTTTGCAAACGGGAACAACGAATCCAACTTCTGCATCAATGACCCCGGAAAGCACCTATTCAGCCCCAACGGCGCGTTTCCTCCGGGCAACCGAACGATTCAGCAACAGCTGGCGTCGCTGGGCCTGCAACAAGGCCAGTTTGCCGACCCCGAGGCAAACAAGGCGCTTCTGCAGCGCCTCCACACCATGATGATGCCGGAGGAGCACAAGCCCTTCAAGTGCCCCGTCATCGGATGTGAGAAGGCTTACAAGAACCAGAACGGCCTGAAGTAAGATCCACAGGCGTAGCCAGCGGTTCGCCGGAACACATGCTAACGCAGCTTAGGTACCATAAGGCACATGGCCACCAGACGCAGCAACTGCACGAGAATGGCGACGGAACGTTCTCCATTGTGAACCCAGAGACTAGTGCCCCGTACCCCGGCACTCTTGGCATGGAAAAGGAGAAGCCCTTCAACTGCGACACGTGCGGTAAGCGCTACAAGAACTTGAACGGTCTCAAATACGTAAGTCTCCGCTCGAACCTCCTTCGATTTGACACGGAAGCCTGATTGTTATCCGCAGCATAAATCGCATTCTCTGCCGTGCAATCCTGAGTTCAAGCTCCAGGCTCTAGCTGCTGGCTTGAACTTGCCTGGAGTCACCGAGGATCAACCCATGCAGCAGCAGTAGGAAGTTGATTTAGCCGCTTACCAACCGCACCGGAACACCGGAACGACAAGTTACGTCGTGGGCCGATTTGGTATACCGACCGAGTGCGCGGCGACGATTCGTTGGCATCTGGGCATCAGCCCAAGGGCGATTCGCTTTCTTGACCCTGTAATACCTGCTGCCATCTTGTGTTTCCTCTGTCTCATCTTGTACTTCGGTGGCCTCAGGGCTCCTGGCGCATCGCGACGGCGTTAGCTGCTTCGGGTTTTCTGGAAAAGAATGGTCTTTGATCGACATGGCCAACTCTCTCATATTGGAAACTGGGGTGCAGATCACAACCTTCTCGTGTCGCCGCTCTACATACCCATACACCTTCACTACCTGCAAGAGATGCCCACGGCACCACGCAGCCATCAGCAATGCCACTTACGGGCTTAATCGGTCTCACTGCCGGCGGGAAAGTCCCTCGGAGAGTCCAAAACCTGTTGATGGCGCGTTTGCGGAGCATTCCCCCCTCCCCTCTTTCTTCCCCGCCTCTCGTCTTACTCTGGAGAGCCTTCCGGAGCGATGATCATTTCTTCCGCCCCGGCGCAAGGCCTCAAGACGGGTAAGGGCCGACCCAATGGCGGGGGGGCAACCTTGGCTGTGTGTCTCAGCAGCAAGGCTTATGCATGGACGGTAACTGTTTATGATCTTGATTGTTGGAATTCTGGAGACAAAGGGCAATGCAAGGGAAAATCGGTTGGTTTTTGTGCTCCCTTCAACGTGGTGTTGCAGACGTGCTGCCGGCATATGTCTCGACCCAGCTCTACCAGCCTTGCAGCCTAGCTCTCATTACCTGACGGGGAGGCCACGTCGATTCGGGTGGCATGGATTGAAGTTGGAATTAAAGGGAAGCGATGGTTGTTGCTGGGGGGGTTTTCAAAAGTTCACGCGGCGCCATAGAGAAGGGACAGGATTTCTGCTTTACCTGCGTCGATCAATAGAGCGGTCGCTGTCACCAGCCTCGTCCTTAGTTCACCACCTGCCTACTGTGTTTCCCTCACCATGCCGATCCCGCGTACTCGTATCTCTCTGCTAAGTACCGGGGCAGATAACAGGGCTGCTGACTGCGGCTGTGACGTTGGTCGGCACGGCTGATGCTTGTTTCACGATGTGGAGACGGACAAGGTATCTATTGGAGCTTGATGCACGTCTCTAGGTACTCGTAATGACGCCAAACTGTTGCAAAGCAGTAGATGACAGAAGGGCAGCCAACGCCGCGCGATGCAGCAAGCGAAAGGATGGCAGTAACAGAGGGAAAAAACAGAAGGCAGAATAAGTCCAAGGAAACCAGCCTATGCCCACCGCCCAACCCCTGCTGCGGTGCGTATTCATAATTCGTAGCGTGTCATAAAAGGAGAGATGTCAGTTCAGCTCCATCCCGTCGTCATCGTCAGCCTCTGAGTCGAGCACCTGGGTCTGATTGCTGCCGATGCTCTCCTTCCTCGCGCCATGGCCCATGTCGCTATAACGCCCCGACATGCCGCCCCACTCGAGTTCCTCGCCGGCAACGACGCGGCCCTCCATGTCGATCTCCTGAGACAGCTCGACCAGGGCGCTGCGTGGTAGGCGGAGGAAGCCCTGGGTGCGGACGATGCGGCCCCAGTGCGTCATGCAGAACGTGGCCGCCCGCTTGCGAAGCCACTCCTCGCTGGCGAGGCCGGCGCAGTACCAGATGACGCAAGCGTGATCGACGTCCAGCTCCTTAGCCAGCCGGTTCACGCACAGGAGACGGAGGTGAGGGATGTTGTAGATGTTCGACATGACGAGCAGGCCCGCCACGTCCGACAGGTCCGTGGTCGCATCGCTGTCGAGTTCGACGGTCCCGCGGATGCTATCCGTGTACAGGTAGAGAAGGAACGCCTTGACGACAGAGTACGGCTCTGGGATGTGCATCTTCTTGGTTTGGAACTCTGCCATCTGCGAGTTGTATAGACGGGCGAAGTGCGGCCATCGAGCCTGCAGGATGAGCTTGTGCACATGTATCGGCTGCGAGGTGGGAGCGCCGGCAGCAAGCCACGTCTGGTCGCGGGCTGGTTCGTCGGCTCGAATCAAGCCCGAGCTGAAAGCATCATCTTCCTCGAAGTCCTCAGCCAGAGCAGTGATTACGAAGTCTGTGCCACTGCCGGCTTCCGGCGGTTGGTTGAAGAGCTTGGCAAGGTCGGCCCCGAGGCCCTTGGATGGGGAATCTACAGCCCGCGCGGTGCAAGAGGGTCTGGACTCGACGCGAGCCTCGGGCACCGCGTTGTTGCCAAGAAAACCGTAACGTCGGAGGTCGATTTCCATTATGTCGCTGCGCGGTTTGTCAGCATTGGCAAGTACGTAGATGCGACAGCGTCTCCCCGTCTTACCTGAGGTATTCCTCGTAACCGTTGGGGCCGAGGTCGGTCGAAGCCAGATCAGTGGGGCAACCGAGGAGCCATGCCTTGGTGCCGTCCTCATTCATCGTGCAGTAATGCCACCTGTAGCCCGTCTTGAAAATCTCACGGCCTTCAGCCAGCTTTTGCCAGCGAAGTGTCCCTAAATCCAGTGCGGAGAGGGAGCACTCCCTTGGCGAGATTGTCGCAGCAGGAGTCACAAAGTCGAGCAGCGTACCGGATGAGTACGCGTGATAGTGAATGCCCGAGCCTTGGGACGGGATCGTGGCGCCAGATATGAACTTCAGGGAGGAGATGGACCCAGGCGCCATTGGAGCATACGTCTTGAGTTGAAATGACGGCGGATTAACCTGCGCGGTCCTGGAATTCGCGGCGTATCCAGAGGCGCCGACGGCTGGAGCGGGAGCCATGGTGTATGGAGCTCGCGGCGAGCCGCTGGCCCTGTTGATGACGGAGTGTCGGTCCAGAACACCATAGTGCGGACGAGAGTCGAACTCGGGGCTGCCCTTGAGGTCCAGCCACCACAGATCGCTTATCTTGTCCATGTCCTCGCTGAGACCGCCAAACACCCATACCCGATCACCCCAGATATATGCTGAGTGGTCGAAGCGACCGACAAATCGCCAGGCCTTGGACCAGGTGAAGGTCCGCAAATCGAGGTAGCATATGTCGTCCAATACGTAGTTGTTCTGACCAGTTATGCCCCCGATGATGAACAGTTTGTCTTCGTGCAAGACAGCAGCGTGTCGGGCCCGACCCTTCGGTATCGGTCCGGAGACTTGCGGTTGGGTCCAGTGCGCGGTCTTGAGGTCGAAGACGATGAGGTCGGAGAGGTACGTGCGATGCTCGTTTTCGCCTCCAAACACTAATAGCTTGTCTCCCTGGTACAAGGTAGCCGTGTGGCCTGCGTCCAAGTTAGCAGTGATGATGCCATAGGGGTGACACCTTTGCCATACCCATTCGTACACCCGGTATATCCCCGTAGTTGTCCACCAAGCTCCACTGATGGCTGGAGAGATCGAGCCGCAAGACGTGGTTGTACACTTCGTCGGTGTACTGGTCGAAGCCCCCGAAGGCGTATATCTGGTTGTTGCCGCAATACGTCACCGAGGCATTCACCAGACATGCGGGTCGCTGGCCCAAGGTGCGGGTGATCTTGGGACGGTAGCCGTCGGCCGCCGGACGTGTCTTGGCCGGGGAATTGGGCATGATGTATGTGTTGGAGGATGAGGCGGCCGAGGTCGGGGTCGGCACCGTGTTGCTGATGGACGCAGAGCTGGATGGAACCAAGCTCGTGAAGCCGGACGCTGGTTGCGGATGAGCCGGTGTCGCGACATGAGCCGCCGGGCCGCCAAAGATGCTCGTAGACGACGCCGGCGGCTGCTGGCTGGGAGTCGAAGGCTGCGCCATGTGACCGCCGAGAGGCTACGAGGTCATGTCTCCAGGAGGTGGTGGACGCGGTAGTCCGAGGCGAAGCAACCGAGCCCGTGCGAGCAAGGAGCTGAGGAGATGCGGCGACGTGAAGGTGGCTGTGGGCGGCGATGACGGCCTTCTGGAGCCGGGATGGGGATGACTTGGATGAAGTCGACGGTCGTATAATCTGGGGCTGACACGCTGGGCTGGGCTGGGCTGGGCTGGGCTTGGGCAGGGCGAAATTAGCATCGTCACCCTGTCTCGAAGCCCCCCTGCAGACTTTTTCTGGGGCTCTTGCAAGGGGTCGTGCCCGTAATGGGATTAGCGCACATGTTGCCGCGCGGAGTCGGCGCCGGTATTTTCCGGCCCACTCTTGTCCGTCAGACCCCTATGGCCGTTGCCCGGACAGACGAATGGTGGGGCCGAAAGTAAATAAAAGGAATCCGTGAATGAGCCTCGTCGCCCCTCGCGTCTCCTCTCAGTAAATCACTTCCACCTGACCTGTGTCCCTCCTGCTCCCGTCCTTGCAGAGCTTGCATTTGCCAGACATTCCAGAGCGCTTTTCCCAAGATCAACCTCCAAGTCTGCTATATATTGTCGCCGTTCGCAGCCATCTGATCGCCCACCGACCTCACCGTCTCGGTGAAGGCATCTTCGGCTTTATTGAGCACTGCGAACAATTGTTGAAGTACTAACCGCCAGAAGCTTTTATCCAAAAGTAACCTGGGCCTCGTTGTGACAAGCGCTAAAATCTCGAAACGTCTACGCATTTCGTGGCTATTGGTTGGGGATACTTTATACTTGATACCCATCAGAATCAGTCATCATGGCCACGGCATCAATAACCACTCCCCTCAAGTCCCACAAGGGCTTGTTCTCCACTCGCACCGCTGGTGGTCGGATGCCTCTCACCCCTTCGCCCCGCCAGGCTTCAACCACCAGCATCCCGCTCAACCTGAACTCGTCTCCCTTTACACCCGAGGGGCGATCCAGCAACGACTGCCGCCCTAGTTCCAAGTCCACATATGGCGGAAACTTGATGGCTCATCTATCCCGGACTACCTCTAAACCCGCTCACAGAGAATCGCCAAAGTCCAACATTGCCCGTGTCGTCCACACGCCCCGCAGAGCTCTCGAGTTGGGCGTGTCCGACTTTACCCTCACTGGAACCGGCAAGACTCCTGGCAGCTCCAAGTGCAAGAAGGGCCCCCTCCGACAGAAGTCGACCAAGACCACCGTCAACTATGGCGGCGACAGGTTTATCCCCAACCGTGGTGCCAGCTCCGCCATCGCCAACGCTGGCTCAAGCAAGATAACCTCCAATGACCGGCAACGACCCAGAAGCACGAACGCGGAGAGCTCATCGGTGCTGTCGTCGGCGGCTGACGAAGCCGCTGCAGCTCTCCAGAGCCTGAGCATCAATGACGAGGAAGAGGAGGAGGCAGACAACTACTCGCGGCCATCACCCAATACGGTGGCTTACCAGGACTCTCTGGCAAACGCATGCGGCGTCAAATTGAACACGCGAATCCTCGAATTCAAGCCCGCGGCTCCCGAGTCCTCCAAGCCCATCGACCTTCGCCAGCAGTATAACAGGCCGCTCAAGTCCAACAGCGCCAGCTCTGCTCAGCTTCGTCGACGTATCGCGACAGCTCCTGAGCGTGTGCTCGATGCACCGGGCCTCATCGACGACTACTACCTCAACCTACTTGACTGGAGCTCAGGCAACCAGGTCGCGATCGGTCTGGAGCGCAGTGTCTATGTCTGGTCTGCGGATGAGGGTAGCGTCAGCTGCTTGCTTGAGAGCCCTGCGGATACTTATATCAGCAGCGTCAAGTGGTCTGATGATGGAGCCTACGTCGGTGTTGGCATGGGCACCGGCGAGGTCCAAATTTGGGATGTTGCCGAAGCACAGAAGATCCGCAGCATGTTCGGTCACGACACTCGTGTTGGAGTCATGGGCTGGAACAAGCACCTGTTGTCTACCGGCGCCCGAAGTGGTCTCGTCTTCAATCACGATGTGCGCATCGCCGAGCACAAGGTCGCCGAGCTCGTGTCTCATACCTCCGAGGTTTGCGGCCTGGAGTGGCGATCAGATGGCGCGCAGCTTGCCACCGGCGGCAACGACAACCTGGTCTCTATCTGGGACGCCCGCTCCCTGTCGGTGCCCAAGTTCACCAAGACAAACCACAAGGCTGCCGTCAAGGCTCTCGCTTGGTGCCCCTGGAACATGAACCTGCTGGCCACCGGAGGCGGCTCCTATGACCGACACATTCACTTCTGGAACTCCACTTCTGGCGCGCGCGTAAACAGCATCGATACTGGGTCCCAGGTTACCTCCCTTCGTTGGAGCCCTCACTACCGCGAAATTGTCAGCTCAAGCGGCTTCCCCGACAACTCGCTGAGCATCTGGAGCTACCCGACGCTCGTCCGCAACGTGGAGATCCCGGCTCACGAGAGCCGAGTCCTGCACAGCTGCCTCAGCCCGGACGGCCAAATGCTGGCCACGGCTGGTAAGCTTGTCCTCCTGCCCATCCTTGATTGCCATACGCTGACCAGGCACTTAGCTGCTGATGAGAGCCTGAAGTTTTGGAAGATTTTCGAGAAGAAGGCTGGAGCGGCTGGTAGCCTTAGCGGTGCTGGGGCTTCTGCCAAGGCCGACATGGTCAAGCAGATGACCATCCGATAAGACGTGCGTCGTAACCACTCGCCAACGGTAGGTATGGGCCGTTTCATTTGCAACTCGATTTCACGGAGCGGTGATTCTGTAGCACGGCGCATGGGAGTTTTCGCGTACTCTTTTCGCACGTGGTACGAAAGTGCTTCTCCACGCTGAACGAACAAAATGGGACAGTCTGAACATGAGGCCACGATGGAACGTCACGGCAGCCCTCCAGGGCGGCCTTTGGGTCGTCGTCATTGGGGATCGAAGGATATACTGTGGGAGATGAGGATAAATAGATACCCTCGTAGTACTTGAAAGACTAGGAGGGGTCATGTATAAATTCAGCACTTTGTTTTTTTTTAAAAGAAAAATGCCAAAGTAGACCGGCTGTTTGCTGTGATTGCCGTTCCTGCGGGAAGCGAACGTTGTTTCGATCTATGGCGGTAGAGCAAGGTAGCCAGAAGAATGTGCCGGAGTACGAAGTAGATCGATAGACGACGGTTTAAACAGCACGGAACGAACGATATTGCCTGCGCAATATTGTCCAAGAGATATGCAGCCAGGGCGACATGTAACTTAACTCTTCTAAAACACTGGTCGGGGCGGCTGGAGAGGGACAATGCTGCATGACTAAGCATTCGACCCAAACGGCGTTGATTTACAAGGCGAAATCCACCAGGCGTAGGCAACTCTCCCCACTGCACACCACGCAGCCAACCCACGACAACACTCGCTGCACGAAACGGCGACACTGGAGCCGCGAACCAATATCGCTAGCATATGCGAATAGTTTCACGAATAGCTGGTTTACGTGCGGGCACCCTGCTTTGCCGCGAATCGAGCTGCCAGACAGGCAGGCTTGCGCCTACGACTTGACAGCGTCAGCGGCTCAGCTCCAACAGCATCCGCGGCCACCTTTGCGAGACTGCGCAGACACCGTACTGTGCATCCACGCCGTGCAAGGCGACGAAAGCATTCTTGGAGCTGCGACGAGGCACATTCGCTGCGACGCGATAAGTACGATCGACCGTGAGGCGGCGAGCTGTGGGCAGCCCGACATCGACCCGACTACGCCGAGAGCCTCGCGGAGCGACACGCCACCATGTCGAACCAGGCCGTGGGCAACGTCTACCAGTCCATCATCGAGGAGGTGATTAACAGCTCACGAGTCGATTTCGAGGAGAGCGGCGTGGAGGAGTCCGTGCTGGAGGAGTTGCGTCAGGTAAAGTCCCTCTCCTTTGTCCGTCGCCACCCGAGGCACGCAAGCAGCGTGTCGAGCGAGCACGAGCAACCATCATGTCCCCTGCGTCATGAGCCGCCCCTCGGCTGTGTCTTTCGTTCTCTGTTGCAACGGCGAGTGCTTTCGCGACATGGCTGGATGCTGCCGTCCGGGATAGGTGAATGCACTCCCTAAAGTGAGGAGGCAGCGGCGGCGGCGGCGACACTGGGGCTAGGTGGAGAGCGTCAGGTTGTCGGGTGCGGCGAGGGCGGGCGACCCCCAGCGTTTATTGGGGCCCTTTTATGTTCCGAGCCCCTGCGCTGCACTGCCTGCTGCCTGCTGCGGACGGCCGCCACGTGTGATTGGCACGGGTTTCTCGAGTCACGTGTCGCCCAGCTCGAGCCGTCCAGGGGCCAGGGCCGCCTTGCCTTACAGCACACGCTCTGCCAGTTGTTTGGCACGATGCCATGGGCCGTGTGGCATGGCATTGGGGAAATGTTGGCTTGCTGTCTGAGGTGTGCTGCTGGGCATCGCCAAGCGGCTTGCAAAGCGCGCCCAGAAGCATATCGCCGGGCCCCGTTTCTCGCTTCGATTTCGTGTTATTCTACGACTCGACCGGCTTGCTAATGGTACAACTTTCCAGGGATGGCAACAAAAGCTTTCTCAGCTCGATGTGGCTCGCTTCCCCTGGGATCCCAAGCCTGAGCCCCCGCCGCCTGCCCAGGCTGCCCAGGCTGCGCCAGGACCTTCGGGCCAGCCTCATACTCAGGCCCATTTCCCGCCGCAGTTGTCTCTGCCCAATGTAGGCGGGCTGGCACAGAACGGGGGTAAGCAAGAGCCCGGTTTCGTGAAGCAGGAGAGCATCAAGCAGGAACCAGGTTCCATGGCCAACGCCATGCCCCCGTATCCAAACTACAATGGCGCAGAAAACAAGACCAGTGTCGCAGCCAGCAGAGCTGCCCAGCAACTTCAACTGCAGTACGGTGTGAGGGCCGCCGGCTCTATCAACGCGATCCAGGACCGCATGGGCCAGCAGCAACCAGGACAAGCCGTGAGCCAAGGAGAGCAGATGGCCAATGCCGCGGCCCCGCAGCACCAGCAGCCGCCTCCCGCTGGCGCAGATCCCGGTAGTCACATTAGCAACGGGCAGACTGACGGAGCTGGCGACGAAGAGGACGACTTTGAAGGCGTCCTCCTCCAGCGGGGCGCCGCAGGAAACGTCCACGAGCTGGGTCGGGTCGAGATCGACCGCATGCTACATGCACAGATCGCCGCCAAGGCCAAGGCCATGGAGGGCGGGGGTCTGATGCTGCCTCTGAAAGAGGCTACCAGACACCGCACGGCACCCACCAAACAACGCAAGGAAAAGGGCGTCGCCGAGTTCGACGGTGGGAACGAAGACGACGATGACATTGACGACGAAGACGCCATCAACTCGGACCTCGATGATCCTGAGGAGGATCGCGACGACGATGAGGTCGATGACGAAGGTCTGGGCCACATCATGCTCTGCATGTATGACAAGGTCCAGCGCGTCAAGAATAAGTGGTACGTGGTAAATCCTTTCTTTTCTATGGCGGCACTTCTCCCTCCCACTTGTCCAAGCCCAAACCCGACGCCCTGTTCTTGCGTCCTCTATGCTGTAGACCAGGAGCTAAAACGACGTCAATTGCAGGAAATGCACGCTGAAAGACGGCGTGCTCACCGTCAATGGAAAGGAGTACGTCTTTCACAAGGCCACTGGCGAGTACGAGTGGTAAATCGTGATTGGTGGGCGCTTGGGTTAGATGCCTCCCCGAAGGCGCGCTGCCGCTTATGCGCGGGTGGGAAGGCGAACAGCAACGGTGGGTTGGGCGGTTGAGTCTGGCGCAAGAGTCTAGCAACCCGCGTTCTATTACGAAAGGCCACACGCGGCCGTATGATGAGAGGGTAGAAACAGGGCAACAGAATGGGCCAGGGTGACACGAGGGGTCTGGGGGGGGTCTGCCCCCCTCCCTTTGACGACGATGCGTCGCGAGGCGGGGGAAGCCTTGGCTGATTTTGGTGAGGGGAGTGGGCGTTTGCGTATCACGTTTCATGCTTGTACTATAAGTAACGGGTCAAAAACAAAAGATCAAAGATGACTGAAGCCTGATGTCCGCTCTGGCGAGGCGGGGTCGTCAGCGATGCATGTCATAGCGATGCATGCCATTCCTTCCTGACAAAGGTTCCGAAGGCTCGCAGCCGTCCAACGACAAAATGCTGGTGCCAACGGAGGTTGCCGCAACGAGCGCAATCGTTGCTTTGCCGCCATCCGCCGTTGACGCGCGTTAATGCAGAGCGAGCCCGTCTTTCGCCGCGGCGCCGCGGCCAAACGAGGGACAGTACGTGCCACACCCGCAGATCTCGGCCAGCCAGCACGTCCACGTCGTCGATCTACTCGTACGCCGAGCACTTCCGCCAGTCGGTCCCGAAGCACGGGCGAGGCGCGGCAAATCCGTCCCGAGGACTCTGCGCCCGTCGCATGCGAGCCTGAGCGGCACCATACGATCGCTTGTCGCGCTTGACGAGCCGCGGCTGCGTGGATGCAATCCTTCGATGCGCGACCCCCGCCCCTCGTCGGCCGCGGCAGACGCGCCTCCCAGCTCTCGGCCATGTGCGAGCGAGCGCCAGCCAACGCGCTGGCCCCAAGCTGGGGAGACGGCAAGCTGCCTCGGCCGCGGCCGCCGGTCCGACGACACGGGACGGCGTGATGCGGCAGCTGGATGCGCTTGCGAGCGCGTGTAGGTGTGTGTAATACTTCGTATGCCTCCCCTCCCTTCCCTCGGTGGCTGTCGTCGCATGTCGCACAACATGCCGGTGCGAGCAGGGAGTGCGGAGTAGGTACGGAGTACCTCGTACGACGAGGAGCACGGAGTACGGAGTACACGCACGATCCGTGTGCGAGCCGCTGCGGTCAGCTTCGCAATTTCGCACGCCCCCCGCCCAGGGACCCGACAGTCTGGTTCACCACAAATGGCGCCGGTGGGGCGCAGACGACAGGGGCTGGCTCCTCGCACTCACCATTGCGCGAGCCCAACGTCCCGAGACGGCAGAGATTTGCCATTGCGACGCGGCGGGCGGTCCTGGGACGTGCCCGCAGCATTCCCCGGCGAGCGCTGCTGGCTGCGTACGAGTACCTCGAGCCCGAGCGCAGCCGGCGACGGGCACGCTCCAGGCTGCGGCCCCGTCCGCGATCGTCCGTCCAAGCCTGTCTGCGCCACCAGATGCACTGCGACAGCTCAGCACGCGGGGCGGCGGGCAACAGCGGGCTCGAACGGGACCAGCACACGTAGAGCGGTGAGCAGCGCCTTGGGTAGTGCGGCCGGGGTAGCTTGCTCCGCCTCTGCTGCTGAAACAACCCTCTCGGCGGTACGGCGCGAAACGCCGTTGTCGTCTGGACAAGCATCACCGTCGGGGCGCGCGGAAGCGGAGGCTGCTGAAGACTGGCGGATGGAGCGACGGATACCCTGGCTACCTAGGTCGGTACAAGTACTCCGTACGCGCGTTATGTGAGTGCTGTGCGTCTGCATAGGCGTACGGGTATATCCATCCAAGGAAGTGGTGGGGTGTCAGTTCCGGACAAGAGGGCCCGTCCTCGTGGGTATTGCGGGCTTCGGACTTCCAGCCTAACGTGAACATGGCTAGCTGTAGGTCCATCGCCGCCCAGCTGGCGTCGTGTACTTGACCTGTCATGGCAGTGACCGATTGTGCGTGAAGCCGCCGTGCCTTGCGCTCTCGCCGACTTGGTAACGAAGCCGGAAACCAGGGTTTGAGATTCCAGGTCGAGCAGGTCGGCTTGAAGTCCGCGCGGGCTCGGACTCGGCTTGGCTTGCATCCTGCCATCATCATGAGGCGGCTTCTCTAAATGGCCAGCGAGGCAAAGGTTTCGTTTCGCAGTAGGGCGGTGACCCTCGCCGCTTCGACAAGCTTCTCTTCGAGGCTGGGCTGCCTCTCATCAGCCCGTGTACGGACACCACGTGGCGGCAAAGCTCGGGGGCCTTCCGAGCCCCGTCTTGGCGTTCATTGCGCACAGCACCAGCTGGCTAGACTCAGTGAAGTGTAAACGAGTTCCTTGTCATCCCAACGGGCCAAATTCCCCGATGCGCTGTGGATGGTTGAGGAGGATGTGAAGCGGCGAGAAAGTGTCGCCCCGACTGATAAGGTCGGGGAATTAGCACGTCGACCGTCTTTTTCTTGTCCGTGAGATTGCCCAATTCCAACTCAGCTATGCTCTGCTCGTTGGGGTACTTGGTAGGCCCCCTTCCCGCGTCCCTGGACCATGCTTTACACCAGACCATGCACGTTCCGTCGCCTCCGACTTGCACACCACTACGAGGACTACCGGCATCGCCCGTGGACTCCCACGACTGGGTAGCGGCGTTCTCGTCTAAGCATTGAACACTCGCAGATTCTAGTCTGGCCTCCACCGCACGGTTTGGCACTGCTTCAAACCAAATATCTGGACCGTCCAGTTGTTTGCAGCCGCTCAGAAAGGCCTCGCTTGACCTCCGCTCAAGGACATAATGACGATGTGCACCGTGGCAAGGGTCCGTTAAAGACTTCATTTGACCGTAGAGAGCGTCGCTGCCGACCCAAGCAGTCGGATGAGGTTGGACCCCCGGCGCAGGGTTCAGGGGTATTGGCTTCTAGACGGTTCCAGCCCGACGGTTGGGGCACACAGCGGCTCCCGTAAGAGGATCGGTAGGCCCTCATGTACTCCGTACTTTGCATGCGTATATAGCATCGGATTTGGAAAACGAAGCTTGCTGTCGACAAACGACTTCAGCTTTCACTGACGGTGTGGATTCCCTGCTTCTCGAACGGAGCTGTTGAGGGAGGCGCGTATGAGTTTTTGGATAGGCAAAGTGACCCCACGCGAGACCGGTGCTCTTCTCAACCAAGATTACATGAGGGCCGCTACTCAGTCACACCCAACGTGTGACGTCGCGAGTGGCTGTTGAATGAAGTTGCGGGAGCTGCTACGAATGGACCACCCCTCCCTTCCTCGATCTCTACCGGCCGCTACGGGCCCACTGGCGACCTGGTCTGGGTAGACAAGGGTCCTTGGCGTGGGCAAGAAAAGGGGCGCCATGTCATGGCCGCATAGTTTGGGTGGCATTTTAGGGCTGCAGAGGAAGCAAGGCTTTGGCGTGACAGCATTGCAACTCCTCAAGCAATTGTCTCGTCGAAGGCGCCCGTGCAGCCGAAACAGGCCGGGCCGTTGAGCTATTAACTGGAGAACGGATGGCAGCTGTAGGACTGCGCAATGCCTCGGGCTGCCGTGTGAGGACCTGGTTGTTTCCTTCGGCCAACAGCTGTTTCACACAGCGTCATCAGGTCAATGACGCCAAACTACAGCGGCAATATGGCCCTTGACCGTCAAGAGAGTTGCCCGGATTGCCAGGATTTTTTGGCCAGGCTTATCGCCGAGATGGCTTCCGAGTGCTGTTGGTTCTCGCGAGCAACGTGGTCATGGGGTCAGCACTACGATGCGCCTCAGCGCGAACGCAGGTGCACCAACCATTTTCTTCCTTGAAGAAATGATGATATTTGGGGGCGGCACTATCCCGACCAAGCCGGGGATGCGTGGAAACAGCGGCCCAGCCTCCTGGACGGTTCAAAGAGTGCTGTGCTGCGCTGGCCCGAGACGCAACCTTGCGTTGCACGAGGCGGCAACTAATCACATGGTGATTCAGCTGCTCGGTCGCTGTAAACTTGCGCAGGTCGGCGATCCGCGAAGACCCTCATGCCGACCTTTCGGGTGGCGTGTGACCGTACCTCGGTGGCGTGAATCCCCTCGCCGGATATGAGCTCCTCAATGCTGTCACTGCATGGGTCTTGTTGTCACTGTTGGTCACGTCTGCCAAGCATCCCGCTGCGGCTGGTCCTTTCCGGGGCCGCGAAGCGAGGCTTCAACAGCATCTGTTGCTGGAGGGTGGGGAGACGCGATGGGACGGCACGGCTCTTGCGTCGTGGAAGCAAAGAGGCCCTATGCAGGCCTTCTCGCGCACTCCTTTCTGGGGGTTCGAGATGGGTAGATTGCACCCGAGCGCTGGAGAAATCGCACCACTGCAGATGTATCCTAGGAATGGCTGAGAAATCGGCTCCCATTCGGTCGAACGAGGTAGAAGACGACGGGAGAGAAGAGGCGAGGCTGATTCGAAATAGTTGCCAAAAGCTTGGTCTGGTCCTGAGCAAGGGGCGATGGAGAAGGGCGAGTACGGTAGGGATCAGAGAGGCTGAATTGTTTGCGCCGGCCATGTTGCGGGAGGCCAACCAGCCAGGAGTGAACTGGCAGGACTTGCCTAAAGCGATTGAGTGGTTGAACGCACCTGCCCTTCCCAGATATACGACGTGCGCGTGCAATTCAAAAGGAGATTGAGAACAACAATTGTGCCACCCAGGCTGCTGCACTCACCCATTGCATGTTGCTGCGACGGTTGTCCACTTATCCGAAGTCTCGTGGAACCTCGGTTGGGGGGGCTTGTAAAGCCTCGCTGCAGTTTTCGTGCTCCGCGAACCCCACACCGTGGGCTGCAGCCACTGGTTGTACACGAAGTCCATGCGCCGTCGACCAGGTGCTTGCGCGAACACGGCCGCAGGTAGACAACCTCACGAGCCAAGGGCACACGCAGCACATTGGCATGGGCATCTCAGTGGCACTCGGCAAAGAAGACGGGACAGAGCCGCTCAACACCAGCCAGGGGTTTTGCCGCGCGCCATTGCAGTGCTCCGCAGGGCGCGTGCGTGCGGCCGCAGAATGGGACGACAACAAGTCGAGGTCTCGAGGCCGATATCCCTCGCTAACGATACCCGGAGCAGAGATGGATGTCATCCGAGAGCTAACTGCACCAAGTGGCTGTGGGGACTACCCTGGCCGGGTGCAGGGAGTGCCCTTGGAAAGAGGGAACGGAGAATCGCCGATGGAAGCCTGGAAGAGGGCCAAGTGAGCTGGCGGTCCCTCTCGCGACGCGCATCAACCCGTAGAACTCGGGCGGCCTAGATGGAATCAAGCGATTGCCAGCGTTGCCGGGCCGCAGAGGCCACGATGGGGGCCAGATCGCCCGCCCTGGTCCGACGTTACTGGTCGTCACTCTGCGGCCTGTTGTCGGCCGGCCTCGTTCGGCGCGTGGATGCAACTCTGTCTCCATGTATTCCATGGCCGTGGCCGCTTGAGGCCGTAAACAGAAACTTCCTCGGAGGACTTTGGCAATTCTCGGGTCAAACCCTTTTCGACTGGATGGGGACGACGGACGAGTGATGGCATGCTGCTGTTAGCTGGCATGCAGGTGCTTTGGCTCATGATGCGCCCCAGATGGACCCGCCTATCCGCCCAAGGCCAGCCTCGTACGGAGTACATGCCGCCAAAGTGCCGCTACGCACGCAAGGTACAGTAACGCGCAGGACGCAGCGCAACCCACCTCGTGCGACAGCGTCGGCGAACCGGGGGCCTCTGTTTATTTGTTTTCCTCTCTTCTCGTCCACATGTCTGCTGTTGGGCGATGCGGTGCGCATTGAAGCTGGAGAGAGCAACAGAGCGGCCGGCCAGCGAAGACGTCAGCTGGCATCCGCGAGGGACGCAGAGCAAGACCTAGAATGAGGCTCCCCGATGCGTGCAACTAAGTCAATTGGATGGGAGGCACGGGTACTCGTACAATCACTTTGCGCCGAGCGGCGGGGCCAGGCGGCCGGGATATCAAACCCGTCCCCGTCATGGACCTGTAGCCCCCACCATCCAGGGCGGGTCTCGCCATCCAGCCGTCAGCGCCGCATTCTGTCAGCCTCCTAAACCTAAGCTCGACCTCACGGACGAGACGACTCGGTATGTAGCTGACGCCTCGCTGCGACATGACACCAGGCCCGACGAGACGAGACGCCCGCCGCACTCCGGGCCCTGCCGCGGGCCCTGCCATGGCTCAATCGCTCCGCGAGCCTGATCGGCACCGTCCCAGGGCGGGCCCCAGGGCGGACGGCCCCAATCGGACGACGGCCAATGGCGGCGAGGCATGCCAAAATGGCGCGCGCAAGCGGCCGCGATAGCGTGCACTCAGAAGCGGGATCCAGGGCACAACTGGCTCAATTGGGCATGGGCGCAGCATCCTCAACCACAGCGCTGGATATGAGCGCATCGCCGCGCCCCGAGGTCCTGCCACGAGCCACAGCCCGGCTTCATTTCCCCTGCACCGGGTGCTTCGCTGACGTTGTGTCGCTAGCGAGCACTTCGTTGTGAGGCCATGTCGGGCGGACCCTGGCAGCTTGGAGATTGCGGCAGCTCAAAAGGGCTGGGATTTCCACGCCGGCAATGGCATCCTCGCCGCTCTTCCAGATCCCTCGTGGTGTCGACCTCGACGACTCGCGAGAGCTGAGGGACTCGGGACTTCGGGCTAACAGCACCCATGCGCCGCCCAACAGCAGGCACGCTGACTCGGGGGTGTCTCGTTAGGACGCACAGCACATTCTCTGGCAGAAGCAAAATAGCGTCAGCGGCAGCAGCACTGTTGGGCGAGCGGCAATCCATGGAAGCCACCAGGTGCGCGTACTCGTTTTGAGCCCTCGTAGGCAGTCCCCGTAGGTAGCAGCAGCCTGGTGGCTTGCCCAGCGCGCCACGCCGGCCCTGAGCCCGCTGGCAGGGCTGCCACGCCCCCACCACCCGTGGCCATCCCTGGCTTGCCCGGATCATCAAATGGACGGCGGCGCTGGGCGCCCAACAGCCCCTCGGACCTGCTGGAGCGGACACATCGACGACGGGCACTAGGGAAGCCATCGCCTGGGGATTGGGCGGGCGCCCCCGGAGTGGTTGCCCGAGACCCGCTGGGAGACGCTGTTGGTTCTGCTGCCGTAGCCGTCTCTGGAAACGTCCACCGGGGGGAGGGGCGTGTAGCGTACTCGGTACAGGCTGGAGGAGCCAAACCGTGTCACGGCGACTCGGAGAGCTCAGCGCGGCGGAGCGTGGGACGGAGCACGGAGGCAGCGCGCTGGACGACAGATGCCTGGCTGACTGCCTGCAGGGAGGCGGCCGGGAGGCGACACGGCATTGCGCCGTCGGCGCCGACGTTTCCTTTGTGCGGCTCGATGACTCGCGGCGGGCGGCAGCGACAAGCGAAACGATGGCCTGGGGGGAGGGAGGGAGGGAAGGGGAGAAGTCCGCAGCCGCAGCAGAGGGCTCTCCCGTCTTCAGCAGCGGTTAATGGACCAGCAGGCCAGCGAGAGAGGGAAAAAAAACCCGGGGCGGCCTCCATGCTAGGCGCCGCCTGCTGCGTACAGCTCTGTACATGCCTAGGTAGGTACCACGCTGCGATGGCTCTACCCGCACTCCCTCGCCCTTGCCCGCCCGCACTCCCACGCCCACCATCGAGCCCCATGCCCGCCTCCGGTCCGCCTCCAGTCCTGCACCACCACCACCACGGGCTCCGACTGAACCTTCTCGAGCGTCGAGGAAACCTAACCTGCCTGCCTACGTCAACCTCGACCGACCTCAGCACCGGCCGCCTTGTCCAGGATCCGCGCCAGCCCGAGCCCCAGCACCGCGACCTCATGGCAGCAGCGGCACAGCCAGCGACCAGCAGCTTCCACTAGGCCCAACGGCATTGGATCGCTCCTCGACCTGGGCTCACTGTCACCCTCCCAGGTCGCCTCCATTGCTTGCGCGGTACCAGGCCCAAGTACCAGCTCCGTCGCCTTACCCATTGCGGCGCCTCTCGGCGCTTGCGCTTGTGTCTGCTCGCTGGCTCGCTCCCACGCACCTCGCACCTGATTCCCGCTCTCTCTTCGTCGACGACACCACGCGCACACCATACTGACAAAACACAGTCCGCCCGGTATCTGGCAATATTAAGAGCCCTCATCCCCCCTGCCTTCTTGTCTGCTCGGAACCCTTCTTCCAAGCTCTTCTCATCATAGGTCCTCGCCAGCCTGCTTTCCACCCCCTTTCATCTCTGCTGGACCTCAGGCTGCTTGCTTCAGCTTTGGATTCTTCATCCCCCCTGGACGGCTTGTCTTCACGCAACATCTGCCCAGTATCTGCTGCAGCACTTGTGCTACGCCCAATTCACGGCTCCAAGTCACCCAATGCACTGTTGCTGCTGAGGCTCTACCCAGACCTGGGTCCCTTCGCTGCCAAAATCGAATACTGTTGCAGCCATCAAGCAGGGTTGACGGCCCATATTGTGTGTCATCAGCACCAACGCATGCCAAAATTCAATTCCGGAGACGACCTTTCTCGACTCCCTTGACTTCTTGCAAGGCACTCTCGCACCGCAAAGCCCCTGTCTCCTCGGGCTGGACGCTTGTCGACAAAGCTCTAGCGGACAGAAGCCTCCTGTCCAAAGAGGTTCTTGTAAGTCTTCTGTCTCTCCTCTCAAATCTGGTCATTGCCTGGCCTACCCCCTACCTTGTTTCTCCTGAATATCCCTTTATCCAAAGTCATGTTCCCTCGTCCCACAACGGGCTATCTTCACGGCTCGAGAGTCTGATACGCGGCTCCCCCATCTACCGTTGAACTGCCGGGCCCGTGGTTCTGGAAAATGCATGTTTCAGCTCGGCCTTAGAGCCAGGGTACCATATGGCCAGGACTGCTGTCCTAGGGGCTTCACGGTCATACTCATATGAGTTGTTACTGGGAATGCCCAGCACTAGTCCTTCCCGTGCGTGGTTCCTGACCCCCCGGCCGCAGCTGCGCAAGTTCATTTTCACACACCGCTTTGTCTGCTCCGTGCAACTTGCATCAGGCCGAGCAATCCTTCACTGCACATGATTGGGTCGTGGATATCCCATACCCTGATTCCATTATCCTTCTCGCATGCTCTACGCCACGAAGCGGCTTGCGTGGCGCCTCTCCCCTTGTGTACCTTGTACAGTTCACGTCCCCTAGTGCTACCCACACCTCCTATAGTTCCACGTCCTATATCCCACCTCCTTTTCCCAAGGCCCTCGGAAAGCACCTTATAAGACGCTAATGTGTACTACAGGTGAATTTGCTCAAGTCTGGTTTCTGTCATTCTGCTCAAGGTCATCTACGACCAGAACTCTAATTGCCTTGGTTGAGCATTGGTGGGCTGTAACCAACTTCGGTGGCCGTACTCTTGATAATTTCCCGGAAGAAAACTCTTTTTCTCCGCGGTGACCATGTCTCAAATTCCGTGCGTATCACGTCTAACCGGACCATGGCTTGTGCCACTGGAGCGGGCCGCTGACCTGTTGACAGTCCACCGGGCCAGCAGCTACCGCAACCGCAACAATCGCAACAGCTGCAGGGATTCTGGGCGCATGATCGATTTTATGGGCTTTGGAGGCCACGAAAATATCTCTTTCCAATCGATGCTGTAAGTACATCTGATCCCCCTGACATGGCTCTGGGGTGTTAACATGGCGTCTGTTAGGAAGAGCTTAATAGGCTGGATATATTCCACAAATTCTTTCTGATCGCTCGGAACGATGCCGTCTGCTCGCGCAACTTGAATTTTGGCCGGCCTGCCAGGATTTTGGACCTGGGGGCGGGGACCGGCATCTGGTCTATTAATGTTTGCGAGGAGTACTGCCACCCCACATCCTGTCGAGAAGCAGTCGCACGCAGCTCGAGGCTAACCCGAGCCAGGTCGGACATTATACCAGAGATAATGGCTGTAGACCTAAACCGCATCCAACCTGCCTTGTGAGTCAGCTGTCTTCACTCATCGCTCGACCAGCTGCTCAGGCGTCCCAGGATACCGCGTGGTATGATAACGATGCAGTTTGATCTCGAAGAGCCTTCATGGGACCCTCTGCTGTGGGACTGCGACCTGGTACACCTTCGAATGCTCTTCGGCAGCATCCAAACAGACCTGTGGCCTGCTACCTATCGCAAGATATTCCAGTGCGATGACCCAGACAGAGAGCCCCTGTGTGTTTTCACATGCTGACTTCGGACCAGACACTTGGCCCCGGGATCAGGCACCATGGAACATGTCGAAATCGACTGGGTTCCTCAGTGGGATCCAAGTGGCGAGATACCCGAAAACTCCGCGCTCAAGGAGTGGTCCGACAAGTTTCTGAGGGGCCTGGATCTCTTCAACCGAAGCGGCAGAGTCTTTCCGCAAGCAACCAAGCGCATGATCGAAGAGAGCGGATTTGTCGATTTCAGGGAACAGACGATACGATGCTACGTGAACCCTTGGTCTGCCGATCCTCAGATTCAACGAACAGCTAGGTGGTTTAACATGGGACTAAAGCACTGCCTGGAGGCCGTGAGCTTGATGCCCATGGTGGAGAGGCTGCACATGAGCGTGGCAGACGTGAAAAAGCTCTGTGCCAGGGTTGTCGATGAGAATACTAAGTTGCGATTTCACGGCTACTGTACCATGTGAGCACCCTTTCTAGCCCTGGCTGACGACTGGGATACCTGTACTAATGCCAGGTTCAGGTATATTTGGACAGCCAGACGACCTGCTGCCGGCGAGACGGCATCAGACATGTCCAGGCAACCTCATTCCCTGCAGCCTGGACGTATGTGAAGCGGGCACTGTCGCGTTGGACGACTGGCGGCATGTTTGGGCATTGCCCACTGCCCGTTGCAGCCGCCTCGAATGACCTTGGCATCAAAGACGGGTCGCTCTCCCGGGTCAGTCACTGCTGACCGTCAGCGCCGATCAAACCTTCTGCCCCAGCACCTTCGCAATTCTAAGAAGAAATGATTAGGAAGCTTTGGAGAGGCCGAATTTCGGCGCTGCTATATACAATACCCCATGTTTGCATTTGTTACGCGGCTGCTTGTAATAACAGCAGGGAGTCTGGTTTTTGATATCTTTTGCGAGACGAGGTTTCATTCCTGATGCGTCTATGGCCCAACCCAGTTCCATCTGGTTCCTCGGTGCGTCGGCGAGCACACCAAGTCCAAGACGAGGCAGGTTGTCACCTCGGCTGCTCAACCTTGATCGGTGTCAGTCTATCACGCGGTTGACATGGGATCCTCAAATTCTACGGGTACTGCTCAGGAGTGGGGGGCTCGGCCACGGTGCGAAGGTGTACGTGTGCGAATGGCGTTACCTTAGACCGGCAAATTTCTCTCGGGGGGAGCGGAGGCATTGCGAGTGTAACCTTGCTTGTCGGCTCATGGTTTCCCTGTACTTGTGCACGTCGCCACAGGAGTCGCAAAGATCTGGCCGGGCCCACACCGGACGAGCTCGGGCAGTGGGCGGCATGATTCCGACGGGGCTTTGTTTTTGATTTTTACGTTTGGTGCATTGCATGCACGTCGTTGCAGCCTGGCGGAGTCTGGAGTGCGATTATGGAATACCACCACAAGAACAAGGATCGCGCTGAAAGCGGACGTTCTGGGCGAAGTATGGTCGCCGTCGTATTGACCCTGACGTGGGCCGTGGAAGTGGGTCAGATCTATTCGCAGTTACGCCTAATTAGTACAACAGGCAGGATATACGTACGCGGCTTACCTTTAAGTGTACCGATTGCATACCTGCTCGATTGCCCGGCATCAATCAACATGTTCCTCACTGCAAAGTCCTAATCCTTGGGTTGGCGGTGCACGGTCTTTGCGAGGATGGGCTGTGCCGGCGGCTGATAGGCTGACGGGCGGGGGATATGCGACGGGCTATGGCATGGTTGCGTGAGCCCTTAGGGAGACTCGGTAGGGGCAGCTCACTGTAGGAATAGTGTCTTACACCCATGGCCATGGCAACGATAGGCATGTCGGGGCGTCGGGCACCTCGCTGTTGTGATGAATTGATTTTGACATGTGCAGTATCCAGAATACAGCATAGGACGAATGAGGAAATTGACTGGTGTTGATAGGTTTTTTTTGCCCAACATACTACTTGGCGAGCACAACCAACACGTCTGGCGTGCGCCGACCAACAGCTTGTTTGAATGAGGCGGGAGCCTGGGGAGTACGGCCCGAGGTACTTCGTACCTGTACTCCGTACATGTCTTGCATGTGTACTCCGCACCAGGCTACGAGTTGAATGGTACGGGCCGGGGCCATAATCAATCACAAGGCGTATGGACGAGGGGGGGAAAAAAGTACGGATGGGCCGGGAAACGGGAATAAGAAGGCCCTTCATTCAAACTTGAAGAAAGCACTTCATGTCACTTGTGGTGAGAGGATGTGCTGGTCTTGTCACTCGAGGATCTGTCTTCGATTGTCCGTGGCCAGTGGAACAGAACCCGCCACGGCAGCTATGCATCTGATGTACAAGATTACAAATGAAAAAATAAGAAGATTTAGGTAGTTGCTCCTAGAACGGACGCCGTGATGAGGAGCAAAAGTGCAGTGCTTGCCAACTTTGATGCCCGGACATGACGCATCCCGAGAGCAATACTCCCAGAGGCCGGGCGTCAAGTGCGCCTCGTTCGGCCAGGACCCCATCTATTTCGTTCCCTTCCCATGTCTACCCACACGCTCTCCCATCTCTACTCTCAACAGAGGCTTTTTTTTTTCCTATCGATGCTTGTTCCGGGCCGCTTAGTGGTGGTGGCCGACTTCGCCGTGGTAGCCGACGAGCTTGAAACGGCCAATCATCTCGCCCACGGTGAAGAAGCCCAGGCACTCGGCGGCGATGACGCCGCCGGTGACGAGCTGGCCGGTGCTGAGGTTGCGGACCTGCTGGACGAGGTTCTGCGGGGCCTGGAAGATGGAGCCGGTCTGGACGGAACGCCACAGGTTCTGGTAGTAGGTCTGGAAGGTGGCCATGGAACTGTTTCGGGCGTGTCAGCAAGTCGATGAGAGTGGAGGCTCGACGGAGCGAGGCCAAAGGGGGATGACTGCTTACGGAGGAGTCATCTTCTGGCCCTGGAAGACGAGCTTGGCCATCTCGAGGCCGACCTTGGAGTAGTAGACGACGGTGGGAGTTCGTCCTGCGAATGGCACGTCAGTCCTGCATCCATTGAACCGCAGCTGCGTGTCTAAACGCATCTAAACAGCAGCGGTATCCGAGTGGGGAGACGAACGCTCAACAAAGGCAATGAATCGACCCGTCCGGCCGCCAATCTTGCCCAGCGCGCTGGTGACGCCCCTCGCGGCGCCGGCGATGGCAGGGCCGGCAGCGCTGGTGACGCGCGACAGACCCTCCTGGGCCTTGCTGGCGGTGCTCTTGGCGGCATCGGCGGCCTTGCCGGCGGCGGTGCTCTCGAAGCGGCGCGAGGCCATGCGCAGGGCCGGGGCGCGGAGCATGGGGCGGGTGAGCGTTGACACAGCCATTGTGGATTGCGGCTTCGTCTTGCGTTCTCGGCAGGGTCGCGAGGGAGAGAAGAGGGAGGGCTCCGGATGGGCGAGCGAGGCGTCGACGAGTGGGAGCGTCTAGGGGTCGGGCAATTGGATCCCGGAGCGCAATTGATGGGAGGTTGGGAGACGGGGCTGTTGCGAGGTGTCTTCCGGTCGGCTGGCTGAGGAGAAAAAAAGCTCGGGAAGAATCGTGAGGGAGTTGTTCCAAGCCGAGTGGCGTGGGTCGACGACGCTTGTCCGGTTTGGGAAGCACGGGCTGGCGCCTTCAGGCACAGCGGCTCGTGACGAGGGTACGTACCTACCCCGGAGCTGCCAGCACGAGCATGAGGAGCCAGTCATCATCAACATCCTTCCCTTGGTCGTTGAAACGCTGGAGGCGCTGCGGCTTGATTTTCTCGAAAAACACTTCTCTGGCCTTCGGTGTCCTTGTTTGCGTCAATGGAGGGTTTCAGCACGCCCGTCACCCCTTCCAGGTTCACGCCACTGTCATCCTCGAGTGCACATGTCGATGACCTCCTAAATGATATTTAACGTCACGACAAGCATCAGCTCAGTCTGCCTTCCTACAAGGAATGCTCTTTCAACCAGAGCTCGATCCCGTATCGTCGTCAATTGCCACCATGTCCCGCCCACCCTGCCTGCGCTCCGCCTCTAATCCAGGCTTTGAATCTGGACCTTGATGGCTCCGCTCTTGGGGTCTGCAGACGTCTCAAACGCTTTCAAGGCATCCTCCAGGGAGAATCTATGCGTCACAAGTCTGGATAAATCAATAACACCGCTCTCCACCAGTCGGATGGCCCGCGGCCAGGTGTTGCAGTATCGGTACTGGAGCTGGATGTCGACCTCGCGCACGCTGGCCCGCATAAAGGGAATGTTGATCTCGTTCTTTCCGACGCCGATGATGAAGACTTTGCCACCAAACTTAGTTGCCCAGATGGCAGCGGCGATGCTGCTCTCCACACCGGTGCACTCCATGGTAAGGGCGGGCTCGACACCGCCGAAGGACTCGACGATGGCCTTTGCCGATTCCTCAGCCGACATCCTCTCGACCTTGTGAGTGATGACGCGGGGGCATAACTCCTTGGCAAAGGCCAAACGGCTCTCCGAGATGTCGGTGATGACAAGCGGGCAAGCGCCAGCGGCTGCGCAGCAAAGCAGGGTAATCAGTCCGATGGGGCCGGCGCCGCAGACGAGGACCGGGTCGCCGAGCTGCATCTTGGCTCTCTGCATAGCCGCGAGTGCTACGCTTAGAGGCTCAAGCATGGAACCGTTCTCGTAGCTCATGTCCCCGATCTTGTGGCACCACTGAGCGGGATGCTTGACATAACGGCGCAGCAGCCCGGGCACAGGAGGAGTTGACAGAAAGGCGACATTCTCGCAGCCGTTGTATCGACCCGTCAAGCAGGGTTCACAGGCGTTGCAGATGACGTTCGGCTCGACGGCTACCCGGTCACCGACTTTGAGATGCTTGACTGAGGGATGCACAGAGATGATATCCCCCGCGGACTCGTGGCCTAGGATATGGTCGCCCTCGACGACCATAGGGCCGATGCAGCCCGCGTGCCAGAAATGCACGTCGGATCTGGGCCTCGATCAACTTCGTTCCGTATTAAATGGACCGGATCAAAGAAAAAGTAAACTCACCCGCAAATTCCTGTGCTCCGGATCGCAATGATAACCTCGCCGTCCTTGAGGTGCGCGCCAGACTTGATGCTCTCGGCGCTGGGCTCGGCATCGTTGATCCACAGATGGTGCTGAGGGTTTGTGTACACTCCGATATTCTTCTTCAACGACGACGCATCCGCGCTGCCGCTGGTCCCTGCGCCCGTGGCGCCGTCAACCGCTGATGGAGGCATGGCAAAGCTGGTTCTGCCCTGCACACAGCCGTCGTCCTTGCAATGACGTAGAGCTAAATCCAGGAAGGTCTGCCACGAGCGAGATGCGTTGCTAATGCTGAGTAGCAAGCCAACCAAGTCGAAGAGGTTGGGAGAAAATGACACAGGACGGCGAGGAGGTATCGGGAGAAAGGGGTTTAATACCTGGGCAAGATTTACGCACATAGCTACCCCGAGGGTCGCATGAGACGGGACCTTTCCACTCCCCCGCGTCTCGTTCAAGCGCCGCGGGGGGAGGTCGCCTTCAACAGCGGGCCCGAACCCAGCGGAGCCAAGGCCGGCGACACTCCGACTGGGCTCACTTCTGCCGCGCCAATCAAAGCTCTCGGGGAGAATTCGCATACTCGCTCGACACCATCTTGCACTAAACCAAACGGCCACGTCAGACCCCGCGTGCGATGCGACCGAGAGGAAAGGAAGTCGATGCCCCGCGGCATATTCAGCCCTGGCGCGGCTCCGGTCCGGTCAAAGCATCGCAGAAGATGGTCTGCGCCGGCACGATTCCTCGGGGAATGCACGGCGGAAGTGGCTTGCCAGGCCCCCGTTGCGGGCGGGCCAATGGAGCTCCGCAAATGGAGTTCTGGCTGACTCGAATCGGCAGTCCCTGTACTACCGGCATGGGCATTGGCAGCGGATCCCTGCTATGGATTCAAGCTCACGTCAAGCCGGCGAGCCATGGATGGGCTCCCCGACACGCCTTTGAACGCGGCTGCGGCTCTATACACACGGGGCGGGGTGGAAATGTTGTTGACGCATCTCATAACAGCGACGTGGAAATATGATGGCTGCTGTTCGAGGTGGAGTGACGGCAAATGGAACGTCAAGAACCGCTAAGTGTGCGGGTCGCGTGGTGCGTGTCGGGCACTCCGCATATATCCAGAGACGTTGGATCGCCGGGGAGTTCGGAGCAAGGACCGAAGGCCAAGTGGCTTGTTACAATGCCGCGTCCACGGCGCAGGGGGGGAAATGAATGGGTCGACTTCACTTACTGGTTTGTTCTCTATGGGACACTCTGAGCTGACTTGTCGCCGTTTGCCATTTCTGCCGTGACCAAGGCGAATGATCGTCGTCGAAGGTAGTCAGCATCTCCTCCCCACGACGACTTCAGAATATGCCACCGGAAGCCCCCACCCCGCCCTGCATGACTGGAGAACTCAGTACCAATGTCGCAACCCATATTTTGTCCCTTCACGCACTTTCGCGAACGTTCCCTTGCGTCCTGGCCATCACAAAATTTTGCAAACCATGAGGGGCTGATTTGCGCCTGGGAAGAATTTGTTACGAATGAGATGGAGGGTTACCTACGTTATTGTGGGATGGGTATGGAGCATTTTGCGGTGCTTGTGCTGGAGAACCACGCTGTAGATCTGCCGACGAGCCCGGTCTGTAGAGTGAGCCTTGCATTGCACATCGCCAAAAACTCATATAAATTGCCGAGGTCTTCGCCTTCCATCTCATCCGGTCATCGCGCTCTTTGCTGCAGCCCAGTCGCGACGTTCTGCGTTGGTCGCACATCAATGGATGATACCTTGCAACGGTGATCGCCAGCAGCGGCGCGCGCAATCACGCTCGCTTTCTCTCGGCGACTCGGTTCTCGGTTGCCGCTGCATCTCGAGAAAACCAGCGCCGTGTGACGGCGATACCAGCTGCGACGCCTGGGACCAAAGACTGGACGCTTCATGGGCAAGGATGCATATTGTGACACCCGGGGATGTGGATGGCAATTTATCGGCGGCCCCTCTCGGAAGGCCTTCCGGGCCCTGTCTGGGGTAGCGGGAGCCGAGTTTGTTTGGATAGCCGGCGCAGCAACAAACATCTCCACGCGGAGCACGGAGTTCGGACGGGGATGGCGAGGGCAACCCCCACACTGTCCGTCCGTCTCCCGCTCGACGCGGGGATGCGGCCGAGCGAGCGAGCGAGCAAACGGCTGCCTGGCCGCGCTCATGCAAGGGCCCTCATGTCATCACACGCGCGAGATCTCGCCTGTCAGCGTAACCCTCGTCAGGCTGTCGTCTCACGGCCCGTCGGATGTCGGCCGGAGGAACGCCTCGCTGTTTCAGAGGGCACCCCCGCGGCAGCACCCTCATCTCCCTTCACAACCACTCAGAGCCCAGTCGTGCCCATTTCTGCCGCTTCAAACCAACATCCTGCATGTTCTCTCCCTCCTTCCCCTCATGAGGATTTAACAGTGCACCCTTGTTTGGCCGAGCATCCCGCAACTCTGTCTCGCAAGCCAAGCTTCCCAGGTTGCCACGGCACCAAACAACACGTACGTCTCGGCAGGCGAACAACAGCGTGATCGTACGGGAAATTCTACGTACAGCGACGGCACGCGGGTTCCCACGGGCGTTCTGTGGGGCTGCGTACGAGAACGAGCACGAGGTACGAGTAAGCTCGGGTGGCTGGGCCAACGCGACGCATGCGGCAAGCCCTCGCCCCCGTCAGACACGAGGCCCAGCTCGCCCTTCCGTCATCTCACTCATGCTTGACATTGAACTATTTATGTACTGATGGCGCTGCTGGCGTGTGGCTCGGCGGGAAGGCGACTATTGATATGGAGGGGGCCTCGTTCGGCGACGTGTTAGTCCTTTCTGGGCTCTGGCCGGCTCGAGACCTGTTGCGGCGCGGTTGTGGGGGCAGCCGAACTGGGCTGAGGAGAGGGCTGAAGGATGATTCTGCAACCGGCAAAAAGGGCGAGCGGCGAGGGAGCGGCCAAGGCCTCGTCACGTCTCGCACCAGGAAGCCCCCTTGTGTGTCTCTTGCTTACTATGGGGGTTGGCTGGCATTCATAAATAAAATCGTACATGTGCGTGATTCAGCTTGTAACAGCCGCCGCCCATCCCCAAGGGCTTCATCCTAGCCCATTTTTTCAGCCGGTGGCACTCCCGCAGTGAATGCAGGGAATCCATTTCGTAGCCATAAACGCCATCATGTCCGTGGCGCTTCAGCCCCATTGTGTTGTAATCTCCCTTGAAGAAGTCGCTGACGCCCACGCCTAATCTATCCAATGACGCTCGTAGTAGTGTGCGGCGGAGTCGCCTTGCCTCGATAAAATCGCATCAGAAAAGCAAGCGCGCTCAAATCCAGTCGCGCCGTTAAAGTCGAAGGAGGGATGATGCTCGCAAGCGAGCCGAGTTGGAGTATCATTTTCAGAGCCGTCTTGATGCTCGGCTCAGTCGCCCACGGAAACGACCACGTCCCCCTTGCATATTCCGTACGAACAACACTCGGAGGGGTCCATCTCGCCTTTGAGGATGGCGTCGACCTTGGCCTGGGAGAGGGAGTTAGAGGCTACCAGACTGGATCAAGTGAACGTGATGGCATGAAGAACAACTCACTGCAGGACAAGGACCTGTAGGACCGACGGGGGCAGCGGCAACTAAGACGGCGGGCGAGGTGGCTAGTGCCGCCAAGAGTAGGCTCGCGGTCTTCATGGCGAATATTTTTGGATGTTGACGAGAGTCGATTGTCCGCTGACGCTTCTGGATGAGCACCTGGCCACAGGACCAGAGAAGGTGCCCGGACGAGGGCCTCAATGGCGACACAACAAGCTCCCAGACGAGGATGAGCGAGGATGAGAGAAGGAAGAGAAGGAAGATAAGTTCAGAAAAGAACGGAAAGAGAGGAAGGGCGGAATGTTGATCGATAGTCCCGGGGCAGCGGGAGGAGCCACACACTTGAAGGGAGCCACAGGCGCGGTACGAGAAGCTTGACTTGTTGGTTCGGAGGGGCATCCGATCTTATGTGCTTCGTACTCGCTAGCACGAGCACACATGCAGGCTGCACTCAATCCGCAGCAGGGTGCCACCAGCGCCCAGCCGCCGCGGGAACGGACGAGCCCTACCGGGCGGAACCTGGGGCCCAGGGTTTTGTTCTGCCTTGGCTTCGCTTGGCGCGGTGGGAAAGGTAGGAAATGGGCGGCGTCGCCGGGTTCCAGCGCCGGGAGGCTCTCAGCTCAGGCTGCCGTGCGTGACGGAGGCGCGCCAACAAGCGAGAGCTGCATTCCACGGCGCCGCGACGAGTCAGCGGGTTGCTGTGCGGGCCAGGAATCCGCCTCGGCGTGGAATGCAGGGCGGTGATGCAAATACGAGAGCGCGGCGACTAGTACGGATGACAGCAGTACGAGTGCTCTTTACGAGGGCGCTCTAAGTTGGGGCGCAAAGGCTTCGCATGGCACTAGGCGGAGTATGTGCCGAATCCGTACGATATCTGGCTAGTTCCTACCTTAAAAGGTTGATCTGCACGTTACTTGCCGAGCCTCGCGAGTATGCAAAGCATAAGGCAGGTACGGGTTGCACTGCGCTGCACCCACACTACACGGCGCGCCAGCACTAACCCAGTCCGCCTGTGGCTCCTCGGACGGAGCGCGCGCGTGGCAGGCAGGGGACATGGGGACTTGCCAGTCATCCAGTGCTGACAGGTGTGCCTGCCTTGCTGCCCCCGCTCGGCCTGTTAGGTCGGCGGAGCCCTTGAATCGGAAATAGCAGCCGCCGCGCTGCCTGATGGCCGGACTCCTTCCTCCGTTCTGGGCAGCGTCATGCGATGCAGCACGGAACGAACGCACTTGCTCACGCGTCATCGTGCTTCGTTCCCAAGCTTCTCCAAGAGCTCTCCGTTTCATCCCCAGGTTCTATCTAATGTCTGTGCGTTTCACTACCATCTAGCCTTCGGAAGCGAGCTCGGCCTGGACTGGGCCGACTGCGCTGCGAAGACGATGCCTCGGCTCATCGCGAGCATCATCGACCTGTCAGCTGCGTCCTCGGCGACTGTACGAGTACAGACAGTTGCGCGCTTCGTACTCGCACCAGTGCCCGCCCCTGCGTCAGCCCCCAAGCCCCGGCCACCACATCGGTCGTAACACCCATGATTGCCGAGAAGCGCAGCGCTGTTCGAAACAAAGGCAGCGTACAAGTACGAGTACACGCACTCGTTGGACTTTTCTCCTCCCTCACGTCATATTCTCGCGGGAGTCCCCGCAATCACCGTCACCCGATTCCGACTGCAAGGAGTTGCCCAAGTCTCCACCCGGGTCGTGTTTCCTCGAGTCCTGTGGATCGTACGGCTCGGTGGGTTGGAATGGTACTCGTACTTCCTCAACCCAAAGTCTCTCCCCCGGCGTTTCACAACACGGGCCACCGCGTCTTGTTTCAATTCTTGCCGTGATCCTCCCCAGAAAAAGCAAGATCATTTTACCTTATCCCAACTCCATACCTCGACGCCAAGTCCTCCGAGCACGATCCGCCCGGCGTCCCCTTGACGGATGAGCGCGACGTCCCCAGGGTCCGCGACGCCGCTGTATGCCGTGGCCGCCAGTTCGATCTTGTGCTCGTCGTCGCTGGCGACCTTCCACAACTTGACGCGTTGATCGTTGCTCACGCTCACTACAAGTAGACCATCCGCCTCATCATGACGAACAATCACAACACCGGTGATGGCTGCTGCATGTGCCTTGCGAATGATGCTCCGCTTTGAAATCTTGTGGCCGATTACGTCGCGATCCTCGCTGATGACGGTAAAGCCGAGAGCGTTGTCGTCGCCGCCCGTCATGACCTGATATTCTCTACCCAGCCGAATCAGATCTAGGCTCTTGATGCTGTTCTGATGCAACCGTGCAGTTTGTGCCAGGGCATATCGCCTTTCGCCGTTGTGTTCCTGCTCGGACTTCCACAGTGCCATGTGTCCATCGGTCGATGCCGTAACGATCCACATCTCCTGATCGCGAACTCCGAGGTGCCGCGCTTGAGTGATGCAAGCTCCGGTGTAAGACCCTTGGGCAAAAAATTCAAAGCTGCCCCCCGGTAAATAGCGATAGGACTTGACGGTCGAATTAGAGAAGGCGAGTGTCACCAGTATGTCGTCTCCGGAGTTTGCCCTCGAGACATCGAAATCCATGATGCGCAAGTCTCCAACGGGGCTTTTATCAGCAAAGACTCCCTCATAGACGACAGCGAGGCCGGCGTACGCGGCATTCAGGGTTCGCACCCTCCACACAAAGAACTCCTCGTTGCCAGCGCTGCTGAAGAGATACTCGTCTTCAAACCACTGCAGTCGTTGTAGTCCCGTCACGTGCGTTTTCATGGATGCTACACATCGCATGTACCCTTGTCCCTGGGCTTGTCCTGGGTCTTGGCAGTACTCCCATATCCGGATCGACGTGTCCTCCGCACCAGACGCAATGTACCGTCCATTGGAGCTCAGCGCACGTACCTCCCGCCCATGAGTTCCCAGCTTGAGCGGCTTCGACGTGGGCTGGTTCTGCGAGTATATGGACAATTTAGATGTCTTGGTGAACGCGAAGCGGTATCGCCCCGAGTCTGAGGTGTTGTAATTCAGTCGGAAAGTTCGATGTGCGCCGCCGCACTCAACGATGGCCACCTCCTCGCGCCGCGTCTCGTTCCAGATAACGAAGTCCTTGCTTCGAAATCCGTATAAAATCAATTCCGGGGGCGAATCGTTTGTGAACCAGGCACCTTCTATCATAGGCCCGAACGGCGGCGATGTCTCATGCAAGAGTGTGATGCCGACAGACTTCTCCGATCGCTCGATTTCATAGATGCGATACTTGCCGTCGCGGCTGGTGGCAAGAAAATATGGCGAGCATATGCTGGGGCTTGCCTTGGCCGTGAGCGGCACGATGGCGGTGATGGCATCGCGGCTGCGGGTCAACATGTCAAATATGGGACGCCAGGTGTTGTCTTGTTTCTTCAACACAGACAACCAACCGTGGCGAGATCCCATGAGGAGCATGTCGTCCATCCTGGCGGCGGAGACGGTGACGAATCTGCTGTCGAGTCCGGTAACTTGGTCATTGCCCAGCAATGCCCCCGTGGAGGAGTCGAGGACGAGGCACGGCGAGTCGGAGTTGCCGTGAAGGTGGACAAGCAGGTCGACCGTCTTTGAATCCTGGTTATCCTTGGAGAGGCAACACATCTCGACGATTCTACCTGGGACATTCGTGACGTGTGAAAGTCGGTTGGGTAGCTGGAAGTAGAATATACTGCCGGCCGTCGTGCCCAGGACAGCTGCGCCGGGACGGACGTTTCGCAGGACATAGGTGAGCTTGAGCTCATCGATCGCCACGTCGACCTCTACTTTCTCCCATGTCATAGTGTCCCCCAGTGATCCTAGGAACAGCCTTCCAAGACTGGTCACCGCCAGGAGGTGGTTGTCTCCAAGGAAGTCGTACCTACTGACGATTTCGCGGCTTCCTGCGCTTGCCTGGTGATTAGGCAGAGACTTGAGGATATCATCAACGTCGAACGTAAAGGCAGTGTTTTGCGGTATTGTCGTCCCGAGCTCGGGAGACGTGGGAGCATTCTGGCAAGCTCTCAGGGGGTCTTCAATCAAACTGATCCTGCAATCGCCTCCGCCCGTCGCAACCATGGTCTTCCCATCTCGACAGAAAGTCGCGGCCGACCATAGATGCTTGCCGTTGTGCAGCGAGAATGTCTGCCCGTGCTTCAGCGTACCGGCCGGGCCTCTCCCGCTCTCTGCTGCTTGGAGTTGCAGGTGCCACCTCTGAGCTGTTGAGTCCTCCCCAAATGAGTACACTGGTAGAACGCCTGACAGCATCGTAGGGGCAAACTTGTCAATGCCGAACTTGACGCCCCATATGCGGGAGGCGTGGCCCATGGCGGTGGCGACGGGGTGGTGCGCTGCGGCCCCTTGGCCGGACGGCATGTCGTCGTAGCTAGGCGTCGACTTGAAACCCGTTTCGATGGCGACATTGCCGGGCTGCCTTGGAGACTCGGTACCCCCCTCGCGCTTGGTGATATCCCACACGCGAATCGTCCGGTCATCGCTGCAGCTCACGAGTAGCCGTACCGTGGACCCATCCGGCAGGGTCACCTCGGGCGTCATGTCCACGCCGTAAATGGAGCCCTCGTGGCCCGACAGGACGGATAGTAGGGTATGCGAGGCGGCACTACCAGAATCCGTAGCGTTCTTGTACTCCCACACTACCACATCGCCAAAGACGGTACCGCCGGCGACGAGCACGCTGTCGGGGGTCGTCCAGCGCAAGTGCGCGGAGTAAAGCATGGGCCGCGAGGGGGAAGCCGCTGCACCAAAATTGATGGCTCCGGAGGCGCCGTCGTAGGTCAAAGGAACTATCTCATTGTGCGCCGTCGCGAGGACAGCGCGGGAGGAGTCCCACGGTGAGATGGCTCCGTCGTAGATCCAGTCCGGCGCGGTGCCCTTGGCGAGCAGCCTCACCGTGCCATCGACGTCGATGCCTTCGGCGTCGAAGACGGCAACGCAAGAAGAACCCCAGACAAGCACCCTGGAGCAGCTGTCACCGTGCTGCACGCGTATGCCGTGTATCGGCTGCTCCACGAAGACGTTGACCTCGCAAAGCGGCTGCCCCGTCTCCCGCGTCGAGTACACGCACAGCCGCGAGTCCTCGCCGGCCAGGATGTACACATTGCCTGAGCGTGCGGTGCAGAAGTCCAGACCCGTTATGGGCACCTGGGAGACCTCCCTCGTGAGCACGAGTTGGCTTGCGGACTGCATACGTCGTCAGTGGTCTGTGAGTCAATTGGTCGCAGGGGAAAGGGGCTGCGCACACGAGGCATTGCGTATCCGCCTGCTGCCCAGAAAATAGTACGCCGAACGGCAGGTGTTAGTTCATGTCAGCATCGGCTTCGGGCTCTGGAAACCATGAGGTGGGTGTCGTCTATATGTGAGGCCGTTATGAGTATGTGAGGCCGTCATGCGAAGTGTGGGTAAGCAACCCTGGCACCAAATTTTTCGTGGGTCCAGCCTCTCTCTCGGTGATACTTCAAACCAATGATTGGCATTAACGTCCCGACATCAATTACAGTTCTCACACATCGACCCCTCTGACCATGTGAATTAGTCGTGAATTTTTATTTCATTGACCCGTGTCATGAGTCTATTCGTGCTCTATGTACAGTTTTCGTGCTTGAGGTATCATAACAAGCACGGCTCTGCACCGGCGCCGTTCTCCGGCGCGGGCTCTGAATTCTGCTCTCGTTGGTCCCATGTAAGAAAAAAAAATAATTCAACGCCGGCAATGAATCATCCAAATCCAAGTGTCGTTCTCTCTATATTCAGGAATAACAGGGCAAAGAAAGCAATGCCAGCCACCTTAGGCTGTTTGCCTTAGGCCCTGTGAGAATAAGGCTCGTAAGCCAGGTCTGATCGGCCAGTGCCAGCCGGGTAGCGTGGAGGCTGAGAAGAGTAGGGCTGGGCGGCGAAATGGCTCTGCTGCTGGTTGGGGTTGTAGAAACCGCCGCTCATGTCGTGCTCGTGGCTCAGGGGCGCATAGCCGCTCTTGGGCAGCAGCTTCTCGCCGTCGGTGCTCTGGTGCTTGTTGCGGCCGTAGGCGCTGCGGCTGCGGTGCTCGGGCTTGCAGCAGCAGATGGTGAAGAGCCAGAAGAAGGCGGCGCCCATGGCAAACGCCGTGGCGATCCAGATAGCGGCCAGGAACTTGCCGTCGAAGCTGGCCGTAACTCCGTAGTATTTGGCGGTACCCTCGACAGATCCGATGACGATGGTGGCCATGGCCGTGGCCAGACCGGCGGCGGCACCCACAAGCACGGCGGTGATACAAGCGACGAGCCAAGTCAGGCAAGACGCAACACGCGAGCAGCTGGCAAAGATGCCTATAAGGAGCTCGACTCCGAGCGCGACGAGGGCAATGATGAAGGCGACTTCGGTCCACTTTGTGACAGTCGTGAAAGCATTGAGGGCATCCTTGATTTCCTTGGGCAGGCTAATTTTGACGCCGGCAGTGGAGCCAAAGTCCTCGATCCATGTCGTGTTGAGCTTGGAGGAAGCCCAGTTGAACTGGGCCTTGGTGCACTGCTGCTTGCCCGCCTTGTCGGTGCTGCAGTAGCCCCACAGGTTCACGTCGTAGACGTTGTCGAGGCCAAGGTTCCCGGCCGTGATGTTGCTGGTCTGCACTTGAGCGGCATCGACGCGGGGCTTGAGACCAGCGCCGACCTTGTCGGCAATGTTGCTGACGCTGGCCGGGTTGATGGAGAGGTCGGTGACGTTGACGCGGAACAGGTAGAAGCTGTTGTGGGCGACACCGGAGAGCGTGGCGACGAGGAGCGCCACAATGGAGGCGACGGTTAGGAGGATGGGGATGGCAACGCAGATGAAGCGGCCGACAGCCATGGTTGCGGTTGTGTGGTTGTGGAAGACGGTGGAAGAGGCCGCTGACGGGCAAGGTCGGGAGGAGAGCGAGTCCTCCGTGAGCGAGCGACGATGGCGTCGAGGGTGTTGACGGCCTCTGAGGGTGAGGAAACGGCAACGAGGGACGGCGGAGGCGGGTCGTGCTCGGAGGTGACGCAGATACGGATGATGATGCAGACGAGAGAAATGTGACTTCGGGCGCCGCGCTGTTTTATGCAGCGGCCGACTGAAGTGAGGCGGAGCGGCAGAGCTGATCCCTGGGAGCAGCGTGCTTGACGTGGAGCGGCGCAGCGACGCAAAGGTGGCGTGGGCCCCGGCGGGCGCAGCACGCGCGAGACGGCCTCCCGGCAGGGTCCACGGTGGTTGGCTGCGCTGCTTGGGCCCTGGAAGCCTGGTTGCCCCGGTCCCAGGGGCGCGTGGGTCCCGCGATGGAATCTGGAGCGTCGCCTCTTCGGTGCTGGTGGCTGGGCTGACGGCGGGATAAGGTGCGCGGAGAGAGCGTAAGTGGTGGAGAGAGCCTCCGTCCGATGCCCCCTTCTTCCCCTTCTGGGCAGAATGGACGGTTTCACGATGCCCCAATTCCGCTGCTTGGCCCGAACTGTCGAGTATTACGGAATGACAGGTAGGTACTGTACAGCCACGAGTGCTACGAGTAATTGTACTGTACCTTCGTTTCAATCACAGTTACCCTTTCGTTGCCAGGGCGGAGACTCGGTCCACAAACACCCACATGGCAGCCCAAGAGGATGTGGGAGCCGGTCAATCATCCAGCCAGCCAAGCCGGCGCTGCGTGTCACAATGACCGCGGGCTGCTGATGACGACGCCTCGAAAGGGGTGTGTCAAGAGGCTGGGACAGATCGACCCGGATCTGCAAAACAATAATGTCTCATGCAGCCGACTCTGCTGGGACGCCGACGAAAACAGCCTTTCATGCCAGCATCATTCCGAGGAGGAAGAGGAGGGGCCATGAACCTTCTCGTCCGCCTCCAGCGCGACTGTTGCGATGCTTTTTCGGGCGACGAGGCGGATTGCAGAGATTTTGAGAGGATTTGTTACACGCACGGAGCACGGAGAAGCGGTTGCCCAAGTCCACCAGTGAGGCAGAGCTGAGCGCTTCCCACCGGGCCCCATAATAAAAACGCCTCCTAAGCTTTCCCGCACCGCCTCGCCTGCTAGTCAGCGCAACGGCTGGGCGGATTCGCCTAAAATTAGAAGCCATTGCCACCACCACCAGACAGAGAGGGATGGCGGGGGAGCGCGACGTGTATTCGTACGGGACCACGAGGCTGCTGCGGCGCGAGCCCACGTACTGCTCGATTGTCTGCGTGGACGCTGAATGACACAGCATGCCAGCCTCCCTTGGCGGATTTGACTGCTGCGCAAGGAACCTCAGATTTGGCCCGGAAAGGCTCAAGCGTTACAAGCCCCGTTCTTGGCCCACTGCACATGCCCGAGAGCTGCGTTGCTTTGAGTGTTGCGATCCACGTGGCATATCAGATGCCATGCATGGCTGAGCAACACTGCAGCACTCGACATCTTCGTTCAGAGCTGCATGATACACGGCACGCCGCGACCTATGATAGAAGAGTGCAAATACGAGACGTAGGCCCTCTTGGCCATCGCAAGTGCCCAGCATGCACCCCGGATAATCGTCCAGGCTGGGCGGATCTTAGTAACGACGCGCCTGCAGACCGGCGAGTCTTCACGCAGCATTGTCAAGGTGCCATTGTCAAACTTGACGTCTAATCGACATGCCGCGACGCGGCGATGCTCCACATAGTCTCTCACTTGCTGTGCTTCCCATCACGCGCACCAAGGAAGAGAATACTTTCGTGTATGAGCAAGAGGCCATGTTGCCTGTAGACCGGCGCAAAAGTCCAAGACGGGGCCCCTCTCCTGCGTCGCCATGGCGGATGGGCAACCTCGCCGTCCCTCCACGCCTGCTGCGAAACACGAAACACGCATGAACATGGCCTCGTGAGGATGCGGGGCTGTGATGCTGTCATCAGGCTCTCCAACGGTTCGCGGGCCAGAGCGAAGGCCGCAACCGGCAGTGGCTGCGACAGCTGCGGGCCTGCACTCCGTAGCAGCGATGGGACATCGCTCGCAGGACCCTGCGGGGCTGCGCCAGCCCGAGAGGCTCCGGTGCGGCCTGCGCAGTGGCCTCGGTGGACGAGGCACGGCGCCCGGACGGAGGTGCTCAGCAATCATTCCCCCAGGCGCCGCACCCGGTCCAAGCCGCTCGGGGACCCGATGGTCCAGTCAGCGTGGACGCATATTCTGCATCGATGATTTCGAGCCTGCTCAGGCAGGGAGCGTTGGGTCTGCGGCCTTTCAGCTTGGGGCCCGAGACCCCATCTCCTTGCGGCCCAATGCGTCTCCATCTGTCCGTCCGTCTGCCTGCCTGCCTGTCCGTACTGGTAGATTTCGCAGCAATCATGCGCTCCCATGGACCGTTTTGATGGTGTTAACCCGCACGCGCATCTCATGGCCATCTCCTTCGACTGGCAGCCCTGGCGCCGAGGGGTCCTCGGAGAGGCTTGCTGCTGCACTGTCGATTCCAGCAAGTGGAGGTGCAGACCGGCCAGCGAAACCTTAATTGCTCACCTGCGCATCGCTCTACCTCCACTGGCGGCTCCCCCATTGTTGGTTGGCGCGCTGGCTGTCACTGGCGCCGCATCAACCCCCCCATTTCCCCCCAGTCCAGCCCAGCCCAGTCCAGCCCCGCTCAGCGGGCGCAGCGCCTCGACGTCGTGCTGCCACACTGGACGAAAGGGCATCGATCGCGTCGTTTTCAGCAGCCGGCCCTGTCTGTGCACGGCGAGCCGCGTCGGCCACCAGCAAAGGAGCACCACCACCGCAGGCGAGAGCTCCTCGTCTGCGCGCACCCCATCCGCCGAGCAATCGTTGCATTGTTTCCGTGAACCTCCGGGACTCGTCGCGGCTTTCTTTTTCCTCGCGCTCTCGCTCTCTCAGCTCTGCCGCACGCGCAGCGCATCCTGGCGCTCCGCAGTGCTGATTGGCGCGCCGCCGCGGACCTCTTTCAGCGCTAACGAGGGACCGCGATAAGTGTTGGTTTTAGCCTCTCCGGCCTCGCCACCATCGACAGTCACGAGGAGCTCGAGCATCCTGCTTGTCCAGCCCCTCACGTTGCCGTCGCCGTTGCATGCGACTGAACCAAACCATCGCAAGGCTCCTCATCGTCGCTCGGGACACGTAGGACTGGATACTCTGGTCGCTGCAGCAAGCAACCCGGGAGCCCCAGACACCCTGCCCGTCGCGCGGCAAACTGAGGTGCATCCAGCAAGTGCCCTCCGCAGCCTTGGCCTGGCTTGCCGTCTCCGGACCTGCAGGTACTGCTCCCTGTTCCCGTTTTCTGCTGGCCTGCATCCACTCCAGACTTGCCATTCTTCTTCCTCTTCACCTTACCCCCTCACCATCAATTTTGCGTCTCGCCTCTCGCCAGTCGCGTCGCCGCTGCCGTTCCATTTGGCCCGACGCTTGTTGCTGCTGTGCTAATGTGAGGGTCGCTCCCAGCGCAGCCACAGCACCCGACCTCGATTTTATTCGTACCGCCGAGCCTCGCCCGTTTGGCCGCAGCTTCTGCCGCTGCCGTAGCGCTCCGAAGCCCCACGACGTCATCACCGTCAGCATTCTTCTCTGCTCTTCTGTCCTGACCATCCGGGGCGCTCGCCGAGAACAAGCACAACGGGATTTTCTACATCTTCAGCGCTGCTTCTTCCTCCCCGCACTCGGCCGCCTGTTCCATCCTGCTTAGGGCCGCCCTCGGTGCTTTCCACGGCGCTTCCGCCAGCTCCCGACTCATCAACTCCCTGCGCCGGAAAACCCGCTCCTCAACGGTCAGGCCGGGCGCAGATTGGACTATCGAACCACAGACGATCGGCGAAGCCCAGGCGAACATCGAAGCAAGTTTCCGCCCCCTGCCCACGCCACCCACGCGATATTTGAGACAACGCCCGCGCGCGTAACGAAGCCGATCCGAGCCTTCCACAACCTCGCGATGGGCAACCAGGCCTCCAAGGAGGGAGGCGGCGCCTCGGCCAGGGGCTCCGGCTCGTCGGGATCCGGCGAAGGTTTCCAGTCATATCCGTCGTTTAGCAGGTCGGACACAAAAGACTCGTCGCGATCCTTTCGATCGCTGCGCTCCAAAATACCCGGTAGTAGCAGCAAGACGGATAGCCCCAGAAGCTCCGCGCTCCTGTCCAACGGGGACTCCGCTGGCGACAACAGCAACAGCGGCGGTACCAAGGCCCTGGACGCCGCCTCTGTGCGGTCCGGGCGGAGCGGCCGTTCGAGCGCATCTCGAACCAGCCGCAGCGATCTCCCGCCGCTCAGGCACAACTCGACAGACCAGTCCAACAGCGACTCTGCAATTTTTGAGGACCAGCCTCCACCGTCACCCGTGTCCAACAGCGTTCTCCGTGGCGGCAACCACGATGTGAGCGCTGCACAGGCCTCTGGTGAGGTCGATCACGTGTCGGATCAGCCGCCGTCAGCCAACGCGGGCATCAACGCCCACATGCAGGCCCCCGGCACGCCCATCCTTGTCAAGCGAGATGGCCAATCCGGCGCAGGCCACGGTGCGGACTCGATGAATCCCATAAGCAAGGCCGACTCGAACGGTAACGTTGCCATGGCCGAGATCAAGGATATAGACCTCGACGATTACATCAAGCGTCTCCTTGATGCGGGCTACGCTGGCAAGGTGACCAAGGGCGTATGCCTCAAGAATGCTGAGATTGTGGCCATCTGCCAGCGCGCCCGCGAGGTTCTGCTTTCGCAACCAGCCCTGCTAGAGCTAGATGCGCCCGTCAAGATTGTCGGCGACGTCCACGGGCAATACACTGACTTGATCCGGATGTTTGAGATGTGCGGCTTCCCTCCCATGTCAAACTATCTTTTCCTCGGAGATTACGTCGACCGCGGGAAGCAATCGCTCGAGACGATCCTGCTCCTCCTATGCTACAAGGTGAAGTTCCCTGAGAACTTCTTCCTGCTCCGGGGCAATCACGAGTGTGCCAACGTTACACGAGTCTACGGTTTCTACGACGAGTGCAAGCGGAGGTGCAATGTCAAAATCTGGAAGACTTTCATCGACTGCTTCAACACGTTGCCCATTGCTGCCATCGTCGCTGGCAAGATCTTCTGCGTCCACGGTGGCCTCTCGCCGGCTCTGAGCCACATGGACGACATCCGAAACATCGCCCGCCCGACTGATGTTCCTGATTACGGATTGCTCAACGACCTTCTCTGGTCGGATCCCGCGGACATGGAACAGGATTGGGAAGCGAACGAGCGAGGCGTGAGCTACTGCTTCGGCAAGCGCGTCATTACCGACTTCTTGGCCACCCACGACTTTGATCTCATTTGTCGTGCGCACATGGTTGTCGAAGACGGCTACGAATTTTTCAACGACCGAGTTCTGGTGACGGTATTCAGCGCTCCAAATGTAAGTCTCTTTCCTCTTCATGAAATAGGCTGGCGGTTCTAACACTGATGAAGTACTGTGGCGAGTTTGACAACTGGGGAGCCGTCATGTCCGTATCGAACGAGCTCTTGTGCAGTTTTGAATTGCTCAAGCCCCTCGACTCTAGTGCTCTGAAGAGCCACATCAAGAAGGGTCGCAACAAGCGGCAGCAGATGCTTAACAGCCCTGTAAGTTAGTCCCGTCGTGTGACGCAGTTCGTAGTACTAACACAGCTACAGCCGGCAAGCGTGCAACCCCAAAGCGTCTAGTTTTGGCAAGACTTGGCGGGAGGAAGAACCAGAGAGACGTCAAGCGTTTCTTGAGGACCTTTACCAACATCGTACGCTATGCTTTTCCGGGGCATTCAGAACGAGGCACACCGCGATGGGCCGCGACTGGCCCCTCGATATGCGGCATCTTAAGTCTCGGTTTGTCTCGCAGCGTATCACGGCGGGAACCAGCCCGGAGCACAAACCCATCGGCGAGAAGCCTGCGGCTATCAGAGCGATACGGTCATATTCTTGTAAACGGCGGAGAAGGGTCTTTCACCGCACGAGTGGCGACATTGGGGCGTGACAGCCCCCATCGAGGCCTGAAACGGCAATCTCGATACAGCGCGTCCCTTGATCGAAGGGTCTTGATACCTTCTGAAACACGCCTGTCATCATGTTGCGAGCTGGTTTGGAAGCGTGATGGAAGCGTGTAACGGAAGCCAGAAATGGCGGCTTATGGAAGATGCTCCACGACGATGTGAGGCACTATATGTATCTTTTGGTTGATGGACGTGAGAAACGCCATTACAGGACTTTGTTGTACATTATCTTGTACCCGCGAGGCTCACCTGGATCTGGCGTCGTGCTTTTGATGGCTGAGGCGGACGATCCTTGACCGTGCAGCCGATGCACAATCACTTGCCACTGGGGGAGTTTGGAGTAAAGAGAATTAATTCTTCAGCAACTTTATATCTCGCTATGCATGCCGGTCAGCGTACTTTTATTTTCTCAATGCAGTGACTGATTTGGTTGACGACTCGTAATATCCTCGTGGTGTCATTGCTTCCTGAATGAGGATGCTTAGTCATCGCCACGAGTCGAGAAAAATGGTCCCTCTCCCCGGCTTTTGAGCATCACCTCCAAACGACACATCGACAACCAAGCAACCATGAATCGGCAGGCTTTCCGCTCGGTTTGCAGCCGAGCGAGGCCGGAGCTCCAACAGACCGGATCTGCGCTGAGAAATTACTTCTCGACGACTCAATGGCTCGGCGCAGACGCGGAAGCACCACCCAGCGGGCCTAAGCCGTCAGCTCGCCAAAGGGGGCGTGCAGCTACAACCCAGATCAATTCGCTAGTGAGAAATCGAGGGGCCTCTGCAGCTGGCCAGCGAACTCAGAATGCACCCCTTCAGGCGTCGAGCGGCCAACCAAAGGTCATCGACGTGAAAAGCCTCCCGAGGGGCGGGCTGCGTGGTCGCGGTGGCGGCAGTCTGCGAGGACGGGGTGGCTTTCAAGGACGTGGAGGTTTCGGGGGCGACCAAGCGCAGGCTACTTCTCGCGCGCCTTCACCGTCTGGCGGAAACCGTTTTGCAGGAGCGGGTCGAGGGTCTGCTGTTCGTGGGGTACGCAACTCACGGGGTGGACGAGGTGGACGAGGTGGACGAGGCGGACGAGGCGCTGCTAGAGGCGGCAAGCCGCGCACCGACAAGGACGATTCAGACAAGGGCGCCAAGAGGGGGCCGAGACAGGACCCTTACGAGACGCTGGACCCGGCCGAGAAGGAATTCGACGACGCGATGCGGTTCGGCACCAGGGCGCCCTACACACCCTCCTTCACCGTCGAGTCCCTCTCGGCGTACATGCCCGCGAACCCTTCCACGCCTGCCGGGCGGACCGCCACGGTGGTGCAGAACCTGAGCGTGCTTGGCACAGCCGATCCCATTGGCGCGCCACAGGATCTACAGGCAAGAAACTATGCCCAAGATCTCGAGGACGAGGGTGTGCGCTTCTTCGCGGACGCGAACGCCAAGGACGCCGCCGAGGCCTATCTGCAGCAGAAGCGCCGAGACGAAGCCGCGAGCAAGGAAGGAGAGGATGCCGCGCCGCCCAGCACCGAGCGCATCATCAACGACGCCGAAGAGGCCATCAGAAAGGTCGTCATCAGCAAGGCTGTCGCGGGCCAGCACGAGAAGCCCGCGTTCGCGACGGACCCCGCCGGCGTGGCGCGATCGTGGCACCTGCGGGCCGAGACGTACGCACAAAAGGACGTGGAGAAGTTTGAGGCGAAGCTCAAGTCGCTGGTGGGCGGCGCGAAGGCGTCCAAGAAGGGCAAGGCGCAAGCAAAGGCCTGAGCAGGCATCGAATTGTAAGATCTTAAGTGCAGCATTGGGAGGGTCTGTATACTCGGGTCGTGGTAGTGTATTATATAGTACATTTAAGACAAGATTCCTATGGTGTTGATGTCGCCGGCTCCTTTCCTCCGCCATGACCAGCTCTAGTTGCGCTCCAGCTGCTTGATCGTCTGCGCCTCCTCGCCGTCAATCTCCTTCATCTTCTTGTCCTGCAGCTTCTGCAGCTCCTTCTCGGCACGCTTGACCACGTCGGGCAGCACGGCGCCCGTCTTCCTCCCATCCTTGAGCATCTTGTCGTGCTTGGTACGGGCCTGGCGCACGCGCTCGCGCCAGGCCTGCGTGGCCTCCTTGACCCGACGGACGAGCTCGTCCTTGCGCTCGAGCTCGACGCGCAGCAGTAGCTCGAGGTCGTTGTCCTCGGCACGCTGCGGCTGTTGGTTGAACTCGCGCGAGGCCTGGACTGCCGACATGATGGGCTTGATATAGGCGCGCTCGTTTACGAGCAGCGAGATGGTGCGGCCCGAGCGCGGCACGATCTGGGCGAGCTCGCTGAGGGGGAAGGACTCGGGGGCGGCTCCGTGGTCGGGCTTGACGGTCACAGGGAGGGCGCCGAGGGCGGCCGGGTTGAAGCGCCCGCCATGGAGGACCGACTGCAGCTGCGACTTGAAGTGCGAGTCGATGGGGCCGTAGGCGGCCGTCAGGGAGGAGAAGTCGAGGGGGTCGCTGGGGCTCGGCCCGGACGAGGAGGCGGATGGTGACGGCGGAGCGGTGTCGCGCGCGGGGCTGTTGGATGCGGCGGCGATTTTGCGCTTCTTGAAGAGTGGAGGGGAGGAGGTGAAGGCACGTGTGGATGAGGGAGCCGTCGCTCTCGTGTACACAGAAGTCTGCGAGGCTTGGAGGAGCGATTGTCGCGGCGAGGCCCGGAGGCACGATCTGGGGTTCAGCCTGGGTTAGTTCGGGGGGAAGCTCGCCGATGGGCGGCTTGTGCCGCGGTGGAGGATGCATACCCTTCTACGGAGCTCAGCAGAGGGATCCTCTGTCTCGCCAGGCCGGATGCATGTCGAAACGCCATGATTGCGGCTCGTGGTCAGGTGGAATGGCTCGTCAAAGGCTGGGGCTCTATCAGGAAACTCCGGTTTGAAGCTGAGACGTTGAGAGGCAGCGACGTTTTCGGCCCCGATAAGATAAGCAAACGCCTGGGGGACATTGGCGACTCTGCGGTGTCTCAATTGCAATTCGCAAAGGGGTGACTACTTCTTTACGGATGTAAATAATATTCCGAATGCTGTGCAGAGGCATTTTCATTCTGAAACTACCGTAACGTTGAAGCCTGGCTGGCTGTCGGTCGTCGTGAGGGTTATCACATCCCAGAGGATTAGACATCTCAGCCAGCCCGCGGCCTCGAGTAATGGCAAAGGATTGGTTGCGACAGTTCATGTGCACGCTACCAATGCCGTTTATATGTTCTTGGTGGCGTGATGTCACGCATATTGGTCGCATTGCCTCGCAGCGGAATCATTATTCAGGATGCCGTGAAGCTGGGAGGAAGACGTGACAGTTCTACCGCGTTCGGGAGTTCTCGTACGACTGTGAAGCATGCCATCATCAAACAGGAAATCCGAAATTGGCACTACTGTTGGGGCCAGGACTTCACCACAAAAAAAGAGCGATGTGTCCGTCCCATTTATCATTTGCAATGGTTCGTTATTAACTCCTCGACAAGTTAACCAACTGCGTCCTGGACAGTCAGTCGACTGGCTGTTGGAGAGACGGGACAGCTGGTTTCTTCCCTAGGTGTCTGTGTGTTCACCCTCTGGCCAGACTGCAAATTGCTTGCTTCAAAACTTCAGAAGTGAGATCTCCGAGGAACAAAAGGGAACCACGTTGACCGGAACATGGGCAAAAAAAGAAGAATTTGATCGCGGCAGGGATCGAACCTGCGATCTTTCGCGCATCTGTGACGATGTAAAGCGATTGCCTTACCACTTGGCCACACGACCAGTCTAATAATAGATCGCGTCTTATTTGACCTTGTGAAGATACACAGCTTCGGTGGGGTGCGTCCCACTGCCCCGCGAAGCAAAACGCACTATGGCGTGCCGAGCGCAGACTACGAGCACGAGTACTGAAGGACTCTACGCGGTAACCGAGCCAGAACATCACTATTCTTTTCAAAATATCAAGGCGCTACATGGTAGAGAAACACAGCTGCAGCCATGCGCTCTGCAAGCGCTGCGGGCTTTTCCAGTAGAGAGAAAATACAAATCTACTCCGAATTGCGGCCTCTCTCTAGCTGCTATAGGTTATGCGTAAATCAGCGATACGCTTGAGATTTCTCTCGGGGAGCGGAGCAGCTAATGCAAGTGCTATTTGCTTTCACAAGTGATAGAAGTATATGGACTCGGAGTCAGTTACCGGCACGGGGTAGATGTCGCTGTGGAAGCGAGGGTAATCAGGGTGCCCACATGCGTAATGCTTCACGTTGGCGAGCAAGATACGGTTTCCATGTGGCGATCTAGATCCAGCGTACTCCAACAAGCAGAATGCTCCCTCTGAGATTCTCGCGAGGCCTGTTGCAACCTAAAAAACTACTTTCCAGCCTCATGTTCGGCTTTGATTATATATTTTTGGTCGTTTCCCACATACGCTTTTCCCCTCCGTCTCAGTGCAAAAATTCATCCACCTCAGCTCTGCAGCGGCTGGCCCATTCCGCCGTAGGTGATCATCTTGGTAATCTGGTATTCCCCAATGCCGTACTTGGAGCCCTCACGACCGAAGCCGCTCTCCTTGACACCGCCAAAAGGCGCAGCCGGGTCGGAGATGATTCCCGTGTTGATGCCCACCATGCCGACCTCGAGGGCCTCGGCAACGCGGTGCACCCGCTGCAGGTCGCGCGAGAAGAAGTATCCGGCCAGGCCGACCTCGGCGGCGTTGGCCATGTCGACGACCTCCTTCTCCGTCTTGAAAGGGAAGACGGCCGCGACGGGGCCAAACGTCTCCTCGGTAGCAATGGCCATGTCTGGGGTGGCGTCGCGGATGATGGTGGGCTGGAAGAAGTTGGCGCCCAGCTCGGGCATCTTCTGGCCGCCGACGAGGAGCTTACCGCCCTTGCTCTGGGCGTCCTTGACGTGGGACTCGACCTTGGAGACGGCGCGGTCGTGGATGAGCGGACCGTGGGTGGTGCCTTCGGCGAAGCCGTGGCCGACCTTGAAGGCGTTGACCTTGTCGGCGAACTTGCGAACAAATTCATCGTAGATGCCGGCTTGGACGTAGATGCGGTTGGCGCAGACACAGGTCTGGCCCGACGAACGGAACTTGGAGGCGACGGCGCCGGCAACAGCAAGGTCGATATCGGCATCGTCAAAGACGATGAAGGGGGCGTTGCCGCCGAGCTCCATGGACAGCTTCTTGAGCGTGCTCGAGGACTGCTTCATGAGAAGCTTGCCGACGCCGGTGGAGCCGGTGAAGGAGACCTTCTTAACGGTGGGGTCCGTGGTGAGCACCTCGCCGACCTGAGCCGTGTTGGCCAGGGTGGTGACGATGTTGACGACGCCCTTGGGGATGCCGGCGCGGTGGGCGAGCTCGGCGAGGGCAAGGGCCGTGTAAGGCGTCTCGCCGGGGGCCTTGCAGACGACGGTGCAGCCCGCAGCCAGCGCGGGCCCGACCTTGCGCGTGATCATGGCGGCGGGAAAGTTCCATCTGATGCTTCGTCAGCACAATAACTTCGTCGCAGAACCGCCAAGGGCGGGAGTCATGAGTCTCACGGCGTGATGAGCCCGCAGACGCCGACGGGCTCCTTGATGGTCCACACGCGGTTGCCAGGAACCGTCGCAGGGATGGTGTCGCCGTAGCTGCGTGGCGCCTCCTCGCTGAACCACTCGAAGAAGTTGGCGGCGTACGTGGCCTCGCCCTTTGCGTCGGCAAAGGGCTTGCCGTTCTCCCAGGTGATGAGCTTGGCAATGTCCTCGGAGTTCTCCACCATGAGGTCGTACCACTTGCGCAGCAGCTTGGCGCGCTCGCGGCCGGTCGTGGTGCGGAAGCTGGTGAAGGCGTCGGCGGCGGCGCGGATGGCCGACTTGGTATCTTCGGCGTCGCACTCGGCAACGGTTCCGATGAGGTCTCCGCTCGAGGGATCTGCATGCCGTCTCTGTCAGCCGCTGTCCGTGTAGGGTGATTGGGGTGTGTTGGGACAGACCAGTGACCTTGAACGTCTTGCCCGACCTCGCGGGCTTCCACTCGCCGTTGATGTAGCAGGCGTCGTGCTTGAGCAGCGACGGATCCCTAAGCTGTAGACCAAGTCAGCTCCTCCGCCTCATCGCCTCGCTGTTTCCATCACCTGCAGCTGCTGGAGCTTGCCGGGGTCGGTTGCGCACCTTGGGAGCCATTGTCGAGGCGCTCCTCGCCAGCATCAGCGACACGCCCGGGGAGAATCGCAGCGAGGAAGCTCCCGCCCGTTGCAGGAGCGCCATGGAAGTATCGCGGTTTCTCGAGCGCCGCCGACAGATTCGGCCGGTGAAGGTGAGGGCAGAGCTGGACGCTCCCTTGATCTCGGCTGCTCGTGGTTGCAGCGCACTGGCGGACGGACGTGTTGCGAGGGAGAAGAAAAGGCAGGTCGACGGCCGGGAGCGTCACCGGGAACCTGTAGCCCTTTACCACCCGAGCTGTTACCTCATCGGGGCGCCGGGGTCGTGGTCGTTTTGCGGGGGACGGACGAATCAGAGAGCACGGCGGATGACATCGTCGCGAAATCGGGGCGGCGCATCGCGGTCCACGGGCCCCGGTCGAGGCGGCGCCGCGGAGCTCCAGATGCTGTTACGTACGGGGCCCGCGCACTATCGGAGCCTCGTCGTCTGCAATTGGGCATTGGCACGAGAATGGCGCTGGCCCTGCATGCGTTTGTCTGTACGGCGCACGGAGCGTTACCGATCTCGCCCCGGCTTCGACTGTCCGCGATGCGACGCTGCAAGTTGGCAACATTTGTTTTATTTTGTGCCAGTGCCGCAAGCTTACAACGTTTGCTTGATGAATTTGTCCCGGGGCTGCAAGCTTGTAATATTTGCTTCGTCAACGTGTGACGGCGCTGCAAGTTTATGACATTTGCTTGAACAATGCGTCCCGGCCCAGCAAGCTCGCGACATTTGCTTCATCAACTGGTCCCGCCGCAGCTGCCTCGTCGTTTGCATAGCATACATTGCGAAAGAATGGGACGAGAACAAGTCTCGTGGTGTTCTCCAAAGCCAAGCCGAGTGTCCGCTGCCTCGAAGTAGCCTGTTCCTATCACACCTCTCTTCCCGAGCCCTTGGCGCGCGCCCTTGATTGCCGATGCAAACCCTCGTTTCCACGACCGAGCAGCATCAAAACAATATCACGAGGGGCAGAATAAATACGACATTCTCTGTCATCTCCACTGCTATCCTATCTCTGCGCCTGCGACCGCAGCGGCAGCTGTCGGTCCAGAGTGTGAAAGGCCTGGGTCCTCGGCGTAAACGGCGTAGCATTTACGCCGGCTGGAGACTTCATGCTGTGCATCTCCCAGATGCTCATGCTCCTCTCCTTGGGGTCTGATGTGGTCGAGGTCTCGTCATCGTCGTCGATCGGGTTATTTTCCGCGTTGGGCCGCATGGCCTGGATGGCAAAACCCAAGTTCACCAGGTACACGACGCTGTAAGTAAATGGTCAGTCCAGGTCGGCCAACCTGGCTTGAGCCCGGACGAGGACGTACAGCATGACAAGGGTGATTCCAAGCGAGGCCTGGGCGATCTGGCAAGACCCGTACTTGCCGTACTTTCGCGCGAGGCCGCAGCCCTGTCGAAAGTACCAGGCCGCCGGGGCGGGATATCGAGGGTCGGCGTAGTCGGGCCCGATCTGGCCGTACACGCTGACCGAGTAGAGAGCGATCAGGGCCAGATTGACGAAGAGGGCGAAGATGGGGTAGTATACCTTCATGATGAAGGCAATGAGCTTTGAGAGAAGGAAGAAGAGGGAGATGATGGAGATGGCGACGTTGAAGTTGGTGAGGCTGCGGGAAGAAATCATCAGCAAACCGTCGGCTGGCGCTCAGCGTGTGCGGAATACTCACGTCGAGCTCCATATCAACGGCACCTTGGGCAGGGGGCGGTAGTTGGCGTAGGCGTAGAGAATCATGTTGGGATTCGAGTTGAGCTTGTTGTCGAACCCAATTTGCCACATGTCGGTGCGATATAGATTTGGTTGCGAGAGCCCGAATATGACGAGGATAACGACGAGAACGGCAAGCTCTATGGGCATCAGCCAAACGATGGCCCGTTTGCAACGCGGCGTCCATGATCGGCGAATGAGACGGTAGGTCTTGTTCTTGCCGAGGCGAAGTTTCATCGTGATCGTGGTTCGCGGTGTCGTCGGGATGGAGTTGCGCAAGCTGACCGAGGGTGAGATGCAGAGGCCTCTGAAGAGGGCGTCTAGTGCGTGCCTTCAAGGAACTTCAGCAGAAGTTGTTGACGGCATCTGCAGGACGTGATCGTGGTCGTCGTCCTCTCTCGACTGCTCTCTCTCTCGCCGAGATGTCGTAGTCAAAGAACCAGCTCGACTTGACCGTCGCCACCTCGCAGAGAGATCGGGGGCGGGTGCCGTTTAAAGGCCGTGGTTGGGGTCCGGTTGGGGTCCAACGAGAGCTGGACCTGCACCAGCGGGAGCGTGATAGAGCGCCGCAGCGGCATCACCAATGCCATGGCCAATGAGAGGCAGCAGGTGAAGGCATCCTAAGCGCCGGCGACGGCTGGGGCCGCACGATTGGCCGGGCCGCGGGAGGGAGATGCAGGAAGCGGCCAATCAGACGAGCAACGACGCCGGTGCGAGTGCCGTGCTCTGCGTGAACGGTGCAAGAATCGTCCCTGGACGGGCGCCAACGAGCTGGCCAGCCGTCTGGGGGCCGTTCAAGCAGATGCGGGGGCTTGGCGGATTGTCGCGAGGTTTCTGTTGGTTGCGAAGTTGCCGTGATCCGTCATGTCGGCGCTGCCATCCGATGGGAGCGCCTTTTGCGCTACTCCGCCAATCCCCCAATCGCCAGGTGTCCGAGCGACTTTTGTCCTTTTGACGAGCGGCCGAGCCATCCGTCAACTCGAACGAGCATCAAGCCGCTAGGGTTATATGGCGCTGGAGTTTTCCTTTTGCGGATTTCTCTACCGTCGACTGGACACCTTGTCCCAGTGTATGGAGTACCGTCCCGAGGGAACATTGACTGCGCCTTGGAGTGACATACGAGCTGATGATCAGGTGGTGGTCAAAGACAACCGTGCCTCCACAGATGCGGTGCAGTCCCAGGAGCCTTGGGGGGGCTCACGGCTTCTCGATGGCATTCGAGGAGCTCGATGCACCAGGCGCGCAGCCAAGGCTCCAAGCAGACTTGTCTCGGCACCAGTAGCCTGGCGGTCTCGTGCAGGTCGGACTTCTCCGGACCAGCACTGCATTCTACGATGTTGAGCGTCCCGAGCCGATGGCCACCATCGGCCGTGATCACGATCCACTCGGCCAGCGCCGTGTCGGCAAGGTGGGTGCTGTAGCAGACCAATTGCCGCCAGCCTTCCCGCCACCGCGCCGTCCGTTCGGGCGGGAAGCCTGCCAACGGGTTGAGCCTCTCGTTCATGTTAGGTGCGAATTGGTGCCGGTTTGGACGTGGCGCCAGCCGACCCGCCGTTGGGGCCCGCGACTCCGTAGCCTTCTTGTCTCGTCGCAGCCTACTCGTGGACGGCCACAAGAGTTGCGAGCACAGCTTCCAAGCGCCTCCGGCGAACAATCTCTCTCCGAGCTGAGCATCGGTAGTCTGGACCGGTCGATGGCGGATCAGGCACGGCCAGCGTCAGCAGGGGGGGCGCCTTAATTATCCACCTCCTTGGCCGTATTACGAGAACGTCTAGGTGGCAGGTACCTGACCTTGGCTTGGGTACTTCGTACAGTGCTGTACGAGTAGGCGTCGTTGCGCCTGTCACTGTCGCACGCTGCCAGCTGACGTTGAGCGCTTCATCGCCATCATCTTCATCATCGCCCATCGACCCCATCAACGCCAGAACCCATCGGCGCGACAGACCACGGGGCACGGGCACGGGCGTTCCAGGGCAGCCGATTCTTTCTCCCGCACCGCCTCCCGAAACTGTGGCACCGGCCCTCGACACTTGCGAGTTTTGAGTTCCGTGCTGCTCCGCTCGTCGCTGGAACCTCAAAGTGGACATCGACACCCTGTCATCCTGTGACGAACCGCCATCCTCGCGTTCCTCGCAGCTGCTGGCTCGTCTCATCTGTCCTTTTGCCCAGCGGCGCCGCCACGGCTGCAAGCTCCAGCGGAGCTCGTCCTCGCTCGCACCGCGACGCCCGTCTCAAGCTCGTCCATGCCCTCGCAATTCCAGCCACGGCCACGTTGTGTCGTCTTGAAAATTCCACTGCGTCGACTTCTGGCTCCGCATATCCACTCTCGGCCGGCCATCTCGATCTCCCTCTGTCGTTTGCGATCCTTCGCCTAGGCCTAGACCCGAGCCCCGTCCGCCCACCTCAGGTGACACAGCAAAGAGCCAACTCGTGCCAGCACTGGCACCTGGTGCTAACCTGGCTGGGCCCCTTCGTCCCGCTGCCCGTCGTCGCATCTTCCTGGCCTGCCTTGCGCCTACGACGCCGCCAGCTTCGCCAGACCCTGTCTTCGGGGCACCTGTCCTGAGCTGTATTCTTTGCAGGCGTCCGTGGATCTCGATCCCGTACGTTCACTATTCCAGCCCGAAACGAGCCCCCCGCCCCCGGCAGCGCCTTGATGCAGCAGCAAGACGGCAGTGCTGCGTCCCGCACCAGCCCTGCTTCTTCCTCTTCTTCTGTTGCGACCGTCACCGGCAACGCTGCTTCTCCCCGTCGCGACGTTGGTCAGGAAGCCTCGCACCTCGCCGACGCGCCCTCTTCGACAGCGGCTTCAGCCTTTGTCTCTTCTGCCGCCCGCCGCGAGCCTCGTGCCGCTGCCTCTACCGCCGCAGCTTCCGAGAGCCGCCTGAATCACTCCAGACGCCATTCAAGTGGCCATCCAGCGCAATGGGCACCAGCTCTTGAAAATGATGGCCAGCCGGGTCCGTCGACGTCTTATCTAACCCCCCCAAGCGCTACTGGCACTTCGTGGCCACCCAGAGGCGCTCTCTCCTCTCACTATCACGACCTCTTCCAGCAGCAAGCGCTGCAACAATCACGGCAACAAGCGCAGTCCTCCGAGCCGAGGCCGCTGCGCACCCAAAGATCTGTGAAACGCTCCTCGAGGCAGGCCAAGGCTACGGATCGCGCCATGGATCAAGCGCCCATAAAGAAGGCTCGCCTGGGAGCCTCGCCGCCCAGAAGATTTGAGATACCACCGTCGGCAAAGGCCCCTCCCCAATCGTCGAGCTCACGAGCCACCCGCGAAGGCTCCTTCTCACCACTCTTCTTCTCGCACGCCCCGTCGAGGCATCTAAGTCGCCCTGCGAGCTCCACTGCCTCGGAGATAGCGGCCTCCATGATGTCACGCAATCCGTCCGAAACCGTCACAACCGTAAAGTTGCCTCGAGCCAGCGTCAGCTCTGCCAGCCCTGCCATGTCCGGCAGCACGCCCGGCAGCTTAAGCTCGTCCATGGACATATCAGTTCCTTCCTCAAACACAGAGCCTCGGAACCTTCCTCCAAGTCTACAGATGGTGCAGGGCATTAGTGCTATTGAGCTTTTGGAACTCGACGAGAGGCCAACATTCCTGCTCGACCTTTCGAACCCATCAAATGGTAACCACGCCGGACTGAACATAATTTACTACAACAGTAGCTTGCGGACGTGTCATGAAATCTACAATCTAGTCAATGTTGAGCTCCTCGACCCCGTTGTCGCAGAGAGCTTCGATCACTTCAAGACGTGGGCCTGTGCTACCTCCAGGAGCAGCCGGGGAAGCCTCGAACAAGCACTACCATATCATGAATACGGCGGCATCACTTGGACGTGCACGACTTTGCGGCAGCGTTATCGGTTCATAAGCGGCAACGTTACCCCTGTATCCGCTCGATCAGCCTCGCCTCTTCCTCTCCCGGACGATCCCGATGCAATGGTCACTGAAAACGACGCCCTGCCTCTGTCCGTTCCAATTTCGCCAACAGGAGAACCTGTGGACCCTCCAGATTACTTTGGTGATGCCGTGTCCGATAACGATGGAAAGCCATCGAGCCTAGGGACCATCAAGAGCAAACTTGACAGCAACGCCGCCGGTCCACGGCACCCCGATGAATTCACTAATCAGGTGCTCCAGCTCCAGCCTACCAAGTCCGTCTTTGATTGGACGACGATACCCAACTCAGACAGTCTTCCTGAACACATCAAATTCGCCAAGTCGGTAGACTGGGCCTCGACATCTCTGGGGCCCATGAGCGAATGGCCGCCCCAACTACGAGCCATGTCTAATCTGGTTATGGGCAGCCCCCATCCAGCATGCATGTACTGGGGTCCAGATTTAACTTGCATATACAACGCCGCATACATCGAGTTGGCTGGTGGCAAACACCCAAAGCTCATGGGCCAAAAGTACCGCGAAGGTTGGGCAGAAATATGGGATGAGATCGAGCCCGTCTTTACCAGCGCTTGGGATTATGGCCAGGCCACCATGAAGCATGACAATCACCTCTTCATCAAGCGTGACGGCTTTTTGGAGGAGACATTCTTTTCCTGGGCCATCGTTCCACTTGTTGGTGTTGAGGGCGACGTGGTGGGCCTCTATAACCCGGCATTCGAAAATACTTTGCGCAAAGTAAACGACCGGCGAATGCTCACGCTACGGGAGATCGGCGAGCGGACGGCGACGGCGACAACAGTTAGTGGGTTCTGGCCCCAGGTCCAGAAAGGTTTGGAGTACAATGACTACGATGTGCCCTTCAGCATCATCTACTCGGTCAAAGAAGAGACCGAGAGTGAGGTGTCCTCGCTGCACTCAGGAAGCTTCACGCACTCGACACAGCTCATTCTTGAGGGGTCCCCAGGCGTTCCCGACGGACATCCTGCCGCGCCGTCCTGTATGGACCTGAGAGCATCCGACGACGGGTTTGCCCCCTATATGAGGCAATCCATGGCCAACGACTGCCTGCCGGTGGTTCTCTCGGAAGAAACGGGTACCCTCCCCAAAGACATGGTCCAGGGCTTCAACTGGCGAGGCTTTGGCGATCCGTGCACGACCATTGTCATCTTTCCAGTCGTACCCACTACAACCAAGGAGGCTGTCGCTGGTTTCATTGTCATGGGGTTAAACCCGAGGCGACCTTACGATGACAACTACAAACTCTTCATCCATCTCATCTCCCGGCAACTGGCGACATCCATGGCATCCGTGGTGTTGTTCGAGGAGGAGATTCGTCGCGGCCAGCGAGCCGCTCGGCTGGCCGCGTTGGACCGTCAGGAGCTCTCGATGCAGCTCGTGCTGCGAACGCAAGAGGCCAACGAAAGCGAGTTCAGATTCACCCGCATGACCGAATTTGCCCCCGTCGGAATGTTCATCGCCGACGCGCAAGGCCGCATCGACTACTGCAACGACATGTGGTGGAAAATATCAGGGCATTCGCGGTTTGACGAAACGGAGTTAGCATGGATGAACAGCGTGAGGAATGAGGACAGGCCTGCGTTGGAGTCCGCTTGGAAGAGGCTGCTCGAGGAGCGAGTAACCATTTCTGTCGAATTCCGCTTCAAGCATAGTCAGCGTAACGGCGAACACACCATCGACACCTGGGTCATCATGAGTGCCTTTCCGGAGAAGTCTCTTGACGGGAGCCTGAAGTCCATCTTCGGCTGCATTACCGACATTTCTTCCCAGAAATGGGCAGAAAAGGTTCAGAGGGAACGGCGGGAGGAGGCTGTCGAGCTTAAGCGCCAACAGGAAAACTTCATCGACATTACCAGCCACGAAATGCGAAATCCGTTGTCTGCGATTCTCCAGTGCGCAGACCAAATCTCGAATAACATATCGGGGTTCACCAGGCAGAATGACAAGGAGCAGGTCGAGACCCTCCTCGACAGTTGCTTGGACGCAGCAAACACCATCAATCTCTGCGCAAGCCACCAGAAGCGCATCGTCGACGACATCTTGACCCTTTCTAAGCTCGACTCCAATTTGCTGGCCGTAACCCCTATCGACGAACAACCCGTGAGGGTAGTTCAGCGAGCGCTGAAGATGTTTGAGTCCGAGCTAGTGGCTCACGAGATCGACTTTGAGTTTAATGTCGATGACTCTTTCGACGAGCACGGCGTTGAATGGGCCAAGCTTGACCCATCGAGACTGAGGCAGGTCTTGATCAACTTGATGACGAATGCCATCAAGTTCACCCAAGGCAGAGAAAGACGGCACATTGCGGTCACGTTAAGCGCATCGAAGGACATAAACGAGGTCACGAGCAAGGGCGTCATTTACTTCGACAGAAACCACAACCAAAGGACTGCAAGCATGGACATTGACAACGTCAATGAATGGGGTGATGGCGAGCGAATCAACATACACTGTTCGGTTGAGGATACTGGCCCAGGTCTTGCCGAGGAAGAGCTCAAAGTCTTGTTCCAACGATTTCAGCAAGCAACCCCGCGGACGCACGTGCAGTATGGCGGCTCTGGCCTGGGCCTCTTCATCTCTAGAATATTGACGGAAATGCAAGGAGGCCAGATCGGGGTCACGTCTGTCAGGGGGTCGGGTAGCACGTTCAACTTCTACATTCAGAGCCGCAAAAGCACGAATCCGCCGGCCCTGTACGAACGCATCTCGCCCTTCAAGATTGGGCGCAAGGCACAGACAACACCGCTGCCGACGGCAGCTCCGCAGCTTAGCGGCACTCGCAACGCTCCTCGCAGCACAGCTGGCCCCAATAGCGGACCGCCATTTGATGTCCTCATTGTAGAGGATAACATTGTCAACCAAAAGGTCCTACAGCGGCAGCTGCGCAACTGCGGGAACAACACTTTTGTGGCCAACCACGGCCGCGAGGCGCTGCAGACGCTGGAAAAGTCGAGGTTCTGGGCTGGGAAAGAGGAGAAAGGTGTGGATATCTCTGTCATCTTGATGGATTTGGAGATGCCCGTCATGGATGGCATGACTTGTGCCAGGAAAATTCGAGAGCTCGAGAGGGAGGGAACCATTGTGAAGCACATTCCCATCATCGCTGTGACGGCTTATGCGAGACCCGAGCAGATCGAAAGCGCCAAGGCCGCAGGCATTGTGAGTAACCTATCATTCAAAGCCTTTGCTTGTCTTTTGGGCAATGCCACTAATAACTCTGAAGGACGATGTCATTTCCAAGCCATTCCGCATCCCAGAGTTGATTCCCAAGATTGAGGAATTGGTGGGCAAGTACGAGCACCTGTCCGTGGCCGACGAGACATGAAAGAGGACGTGTTTCACGAGAACGTCTACTATGGGCGGCCACATTGGTCATCCTTTTTGGTTGAATGAAGAGAGAGGGTTGGATCATCATGAGCATCAGCAAGCCTTGCAACTAGCATCAGCACCTGCGTGATTTCTTTCCGGCGACTCGAATCGGTTGAGCACATGACATATACATTAGGATGGAGGCGTTCTTTCGCTGGCGGATATTTAATAAGATGGCATGATTTGGTTGGGTCAGCGGGCGGGCCAGGCGACTACAAAAAGCAAGGACAGTCCGAGTCCTGCCCCTTGCTTGATCTAGCACCTCAGCTGGGTGCATTATCGAAGCCAGGCGGGGCTTCTAATAACGGGACGCTGGATGCCACAAGAAAACACAAGTGGTCCATGGAAAACGAGGAATGTTTGGGGTCGAGTATCTGAAGTCGGCTGGGTAGAATTATACAGATACCCGTGATTTAATGGACGTCATAGCGGCTGAGCACCATCCATACCATGTAGTGTAAACCGTTTCGTGCCCATGCGCTGACGCCAGCCTTGTACTCGGGAGGCCCACGCTATCCCATGCGGTACTCCATACTCCGTACAGGGCGATGATCGAGTTGGCACCCACGGAATCAAGACTTCAGTACGGAGTACTCCGTAGGCCTCACGCAATTTCGAAAAACGACTTCAGTCAACAAACAGCAGTTGCACTATTAGATATTACTAGCTAGTCCTCCCCGGGTATCGAACAAAACGGCCGATGCACTATACTGTGCTACCAACTAAGGATTGTTTTCCTTGGGATTGCCCCTCCCCGCCTCCTTTTTTTGCTCTTTTTTTTTCATTTTCCGTCGTTGGCTGCTGCTGGAATAACAAGGCAATATAAAAATTGGTATCAGTGAAAGCAGTCTTGACAGGGTATCTTGGTATCTTGTGAAGAAATGCAGAACCTTCCTTCCATTCCGTGCCCTAATACGTGCGATTTTTTTGTTGATTTTTCTTGGTGTCGTCGCATCTTCACACGCTGTCCCTCTAGGCAGCGGCAGTGACGGCAGGGGCGGACGAAGCGACGTTCTCGGGCTTGTTCTCGACCTCAGGCTCGGCGGCCTTGGAAGCCTCAGCGACGGGAGCCTCCTCCTTAGCGACATCCTCAGTGGCGGCGACGTCCTTGGCAGGCTCCTCGGCGGCAGACTCGGCCACAGCGTCCTCGGCGGGCTTCTCCTCAGACTTGGACGCGGATCTGCCCTTGATGGTAGCACGGAGCTTGGAGAACGCGCTCTTGCTGGACTTCTCCTCGCCCTCAGCAGGGGCAGGAGACTTCTCACGCTTGCCGAAGACGAAAGGCAGCGACGACTTGCGCTTCTCCTTGACATCCTTCTTGGGCTCGCCGTTGGTGGCGGAGATGTCAACGACCTCAGTCGGGACAGTAGCCGGGCTTACGACGTCAACGGCAAGAGGGGTAGTGGCCTCAACAGGAGGGATGACCGGAGCAGCCGCGTCGGTGGCCGTGACCTCGGCCTCAGCGGGGACCTCGGCGGTCTCCTCAGCGGGCTTGGTGGCCTCGGGCTTCTTCTCCTTCTTGGAGAAGACATTGCCAAAGAAGCTGTTGCGCTTGGTGGTAGCAGGCTTCTCCTTGGGGCTCTCAGCCGGCGTGGCCTCAACCTCAGCAGCAGGCTCGACAGGAGCCTCAGCCTCAGCGGCAGGGGTCTCCTCAACCTTAGCGGCTTCCGTGCCGACAACAGGCTCGGCGGCCTCGACGGCGGCGACCTCCTCGGCCTTGGACTCTTCCTTCTGCTCCTTCTTGCCGAAACCGAAGAACGAGGCACGCTTGCGGCTGGCAGAGCGGCGCTTGGGCTCCTCAGTCTTGGGCTCCTCAACCTTGGGCTCCTCAGCCTTGGCCTCCTCCTTCGCAACCTCGCTCTCCGGGGCCACATCCTCGGCCTTGGCAGGCTCCTCCGTCTTGGCCACAGCCTCGACAGGCTTCTCCTCCTTGGCAGCGACGGGGGCGGGCTTGAAGCTCTCAATGGTGTTCTTGTAAACCTCAGACTCGGTGACGGTGGAGGCAAGCTCCTTGGCCTCGGCGATCTTGAGCTTCAGCTGGGCAACCCAGCCGTCGCGCTCGGCGGCGGTGGCAGCCTTGAAGCTGTGCTTGTTGCCCTTGGTGGTGAAGTGGAACTTGTTGGAGCCGTCGACTTCGGGCTCGCTGGCATCAGCCTATAGAAGAGGAGGTTAGCATGCCGACTGCTTCCGCCAAGAACTAGGCCTGTGGCTGCCTACCAGGTTGATGATGCCGGTGGGGGTCTTCTTGTCGCCGACGAAGAGAAGACCCTTGCCGGTGTGGGAAGCCCAGGCAATGTTGCCGTAAGCAGTCTCAGCAGACTTCTCGCTCTTCTGGTAGCTGGCCAGAGACTTGGGCTCGACAGCGTCGGAGCCGAAGAAGAAAAACTCCTTGCTAGCGATCAGGTTCCTGAGGTTGCTTGTTAGCTCTCAGCTGCAGGCTGCCGCGATGACACGCGAGATGGGCTTTGCATAAACAGGACTCACTTGGGGAAGCTGGCGCCCTGGGCCTTGTGGCCCAGGTGGCCCTCCTCGACAGGCTTGACCTCATCCTTCTTGTCCTCGGCGGCGGCGTCGACAGGGGCAGCCTCCTCGGCGGTCGTGGCCTCAACGGGCGCGGCCTCGGTGGCGGGAGCGGCGTCGACAACGGGAGCAGCCTCGGCGGCGACAGGCTCCACGACGGCTGGGGCAGGAGTGGTCTCCTCCTTGGCGACTTCGGGGACCTCGACGGTCGGCTTCTGCTCGTCGGCCATTTTGGGTATGAAAAGGGGTATCTCAAGTTGGGGTATCACAACAAACAAGGCCGGACGGGTATAAAAGAAACGGGGGCGACGAGGGCGTCCAGAAAATATGTCGCGGGAGGATGCAGCGAGATGGACTGGGCACAGGCTGAGCTTGCGGTGAGGAAAAGGAGGAAGAAGGAGGAGGGCGGCTGGCAACGGGACGCCTGGGTACTTATTGGGCGGGAAGGGGGGACGAGGGACGAGGGCAATCAACGGGAGGCGGCAGGGTTGCAGAGAGCTACGAGCAGGAGAGTCGAAGGGGCCTGGAGCTTGAGCTGCCCCCTTGCTGGCGCGACGGAGGGGGGTGGGCGCTGAGGGGGGAGCAGCTGCTGTGATTGACGGGGGCCGATGGATGATGGATCGACTGGCTGTAGGAAACACGTACGAGAACGTGTGTTGCTTCCACGAGTACCTTATTGCTTTGTACAGCTGAGCAAGCACCTGAAAAAGACACGGGCGCAGATGCTGAGGTGCTGCCTGAGCCGCTGGAAGGCGCTGGTGAACTGGCTGCCCGGGCAGCAGCTGCTCGGTTCTTGGACCTGCCTGGCGGTGCAGGAGGAACTGGCATCCATACCTACGGTACCTACCCATCTACTCGTACCGTACGGAGTACTCGTATGTCGCTTCGCAGTCTGGTTCCGTTCCATCCACATCACATCACCCGACTCAGCCCTGATACCTACGCGACTTGCTGTGCGTCCCCGACTTCGCGAACCCACAGCCTGTTCAAGCAAACGCGGAGCAAGCGACCGAGCAGCTGTCGTGCTGCGGCGGGCACTGGGTGCCAGCGCGCCGCCGTCCGATGCAGCGGCGTGCCGTGCTTCACGGCTTTCTCCCAGAGACACTCCTCCAACCACGACGCGCGCACGCCCCTCCATTACCCAGGCGCCCCATCGCCTGGGCCACCACCCACTAACGAGCAGGGCCTCAAGGCCCTCACGTCGAATCGGCTGCTGTCGACAGGGTGCCGTCAAACGGCGACATGTCGACCGCGAATGGCACCGTCGATATCTTGGACGCCGCTGAGACCTGAAGTTGAGTCTTGCCCGGCCGCGAGCTAGACCAGGGTCCCATGCGAGGCCCGTGCGGGAACGCGAAGTGGATGAGTGGGACGAAATTGCAGCAGACCCGCGACCGCGCTGGCCTGGCTGGCTGACAAAAATGCTCAGACATCGTGGCCGCGATACGCCCCCGAGCGCTCGCCTCGACGCCGTTGATGCCTGCTGCGTCCAGGCCCCGTTCCGCTGCCCATCCCGCCGGCTGCGGCATCACAGCGCGCGCGTTGGACAGCTTCTGATGGTCCCCGAGAAGCTCTGATGTGCCGCATAATCCGCACCACGACCCCTCTGTTTGAAACACCAGTCGCCGGGGTGGACGACCCTCGAGGTAACCAGACGATGCGAGTTCGAGGTGCGAATGATGGCAAGCCACTGGTCCATGAATCGACCCCCTTGCCTGCCGCGCATGGCCTATCGATGGAAATTGAAGTGTCTTTGTGGCTTTTCATGTCTGCAGCCAGCTACGAGTACGAGCAACACCAATATTCCGTCGCAGTCGTGCTCCGTACACGGCGATCCCCCGGAAGCTGTGCCCGTAATATTGTCTCCCCTTCCGGCGACCGTTAATGGGCCCTGGGCGCAAAGACCCCGGCCTGTGGTCCCGGCAACGACCTGCACCCAAGTGGCCCATCGAATTTCAACCCGGCGCTTGCAAGTGGATCGCCCATTTAAGTTGAATTACGAACGCGAGCAAACAAGGCGAAAGTAAGAAGGAAAAAACACCCCATCACGGGGCAACCCATCTACCGCGCTCGTGCGAGGTCAGCAACAACATCATCGCTGGAGGCGAGGGCGGCACAGAGCCGCCGTGCCACGGCAGCCGCTGAGCTGCAATCAGTCGTCTTTGTCCAAGGCTTGAGCCTTGGCCATGCTTGGCCCTGACGTCTCCTCGCTGCGTCACTCGGCGAAGCGGGAACGTCATGCCTGCACCCTCCCTCCAACACGAGAGAGTCGGCTGTGGTCCCACACAATCTCTGAAGATGCTGGCGTGACTGGTGAGCCGTCGCCCGCTCGTGCATTGCAGTGTGCGGGCGATATCGCTCCAGCGCAGCAGCTAGCTGGGCTGACATGGCTGAATCCTCTGCCACTCAAGTGCCGGTAATGGCATTTGCCGCCCTCTGAGCCAAGCCGCACGCAGCGCCAGGGATGGATGGCCGGCCTGGCGCGGCTCGTGACGCTTCCTGCGAAAGTCGCAATAATTCGCATAAATGAGCACCTCCCCGCCCTTGGCTCCTCGGTTTCCTAGGCCCGAATCAATCCACGATCATCGATGGATGCACCGCCATCTGGGTACCATGGCCGGCCACGAGCTGCAGGTGCGCGGCTCGGCGACGCCACCGCCGCGAGTGCGACTGTCCAGGCTCAATCACGCCGTTGAGGCAACTCGAGATGCAGATTGCCTGACAACCCACCAGCCCGATGTTAGGTAACCAGAGCCAAGCCCACCCACGAGTACGAGTACTCATGGCTCTCGGTCCATGTGACTGCTGCCGTTTTAGCGCGAGGACATCCTCCCATGTGTGTGGCTGGCCGGATGAGGCTGCCCATGGCCCTTATTAGCCAGCGCTTCACATGCGCCTGGACACCGGGCATGCTGGTTCCAAACATTCATGGGGCCTCGCTCATGAGACCGAGACAGAGGGGGGGGCCGCATGGCGGCTCGCATGGCGTCCCAAGAGCCAACCCAAGGATGATGAGCATACAACTAATAAAGAGGCGGTGCTCTCGCGCCATGATCGCCAACATGGCCAAATTGGCGAGACTCTCTCCGGCTCCATCCCTATCTATGGTGCAGGCGCCATCTGACTCTACTCCTGCTGGCCACCCTTGGGCTCCAGAGCTTCTCCACCATAGCACGCACATGATGCGCCGCCGGGGCCGACCTTCGGCTGCTGGCGCAACGGTGCCTTGTGCAACGGGCCTTGTGATCGCCCTCGAAAGAACTAAGAAACCGCCTCCCACCCTCCTTTCCGCATGGCACAGCGCCACAGCGGCGGTCCTATCGCCCAGTGCGTTATCGTTGCGAAGGTGTCCGTGTCCATAGCGGACACTCGCTAGCGGCCGTCCGACCCGCGGTCCACAACGCCGGCCCTTTGCGTCGCCACCCTTTTGCCAAGTCGCGGCAGGCTTGGGATCCACATCCCTGTTCTGACACCAAGCCAGTCGACGAAGATGTCTACAGCACGAGTACGGAGTTGCTCGTACTCATACAGCCCACATAGGGCATACGAAACACGCGGCTGAAGTGAAGGGGCAACGGCGCGAGTCGCCAGTCCATTGGCTTTGTTCGTCTCTGACAAGTGGGTGAAGAGAAACGGCGGGTTTGCCGTGCGCTGTCCCGGCCGATGTCTGTCAGATTTCCCTTGCAGCCGTCCAACCGCGCCACCGCAAGAGCGCCTCTGCCGCTGAATTCTTCCGTCCGAGGCTGCAATGGCTTGACGAGTCGGCTTCGAAGCGAGGACGCCATTCCTGTCCTGTCGGGCCACCTGCACTGCAACAAGCAAGATTCTTGAGAGGTCGGCCAGTAAGCCGGCTCTTCTTTTGCGGTTGGTCCAGCGGGAGCTCGGGTTCCTAGGCCAGCAAAGTGAAAGAATCAACATCTCCTTTGTCGACGACCAGCGGAAGGAATCTTGTTGGCCAGTCTCACATCTGGACTTGCGCTGACTGCGACCAACTTTTAATTGCCGAAACCTGCTGTTCGGCAAACGCACCGCGAGTCTGGGACACCCTGCTTGTTTTTACGAGCAATCACTGGTCTTAAATCTCGACGCCCCAACGAACGGAGTATGAGCAAAACCCTGGCGATCGCCAGAGTCCCAGTCCTTCGTGCGCGCGGTTGCGCACGACATCAAAGCGGGGCGGGGTCCCCCACGCATACGAGGAGTTCGGTTCGTGCTCAGCCCTGCAGCTGCGGTCTTGCGCTTTGTATCCGTACGGAGTACGGAGTATCTCCGTCGACATGGGGTGTGCGCTGGCAAGGGACGTGGGTGAGTGCCCTTTGGCCCCTTGCGCCCGTCATCCACGGCATAGCGACAAAAGTGCTTGTCGACACGCGGCGCTTCGCCACGCCAGAGCTGGAGCCTGCGAACTCGTGACGACACTTTTTAATGTTAGTGGTGCACTGTAAATCGAGCCGGCTGGAAAAGTACGTGAGCCTGCTTCATGGTAGCGCTACCTTGAAACAAGGCGTCTGCAAGGTACGCTCGGTTGGCTCCTTGGCACAGAATTGACGGCTTTGATGCTGAGTAGATGCCGTCGCGGCCAATTGAGAACTACATAAAGGGCAACTTTAAAAGCAGTCCTTTGAGGAGCAGTTTGTCTGGTTATACCATCAGCATGTAGTGGCAGCAGTCTCTCTTGGCATCCAATGACGAGATACGGATGCAATATGCCTTGTACTCATTATGTGAAGCTGAATCCTGGCTGTCGTTGACTTCCCTATTCCTCCAATATTTTTAACTTAAGATTCGACTGAGCAACCTTGTCTCTTTCAGGGAGTATCGAGTATTTGAATCCCTTCATGACGTAAACTCGCAAAGGCGATCTGCCTCCTCGAGAGACCCAGGTTTGACCCGGCCATGGTCGGCCATGGCTCGCAACATGCTGCGTGGCGGGAGCAGATTCAAGATACTGTTGCTTCAGCTGGGGCGTGCTATATCGCAACATCGAGATCGGATGACACTTGCTGAAGCTCGCCCGCCTTTCCGGAGAAGGATTCGACTCGTTGGACAAATTGCGCAAGGCCAGGCCACCTACAAGAGGCGTTATGGAATAAGCGTCATAGTAAACCTCCTTGATTATTAAAACGCCTCCTCCTTGTGACTTGAGCATTGACAAAACTTGTTGACCGTCTCTTGGAGGTTAATGACTTGGGCGCGTGGTGAGCATGTGCTCCTAACACAACAGATGCAGGGCCCAAGCACATCTTCTCCACGGCTTGTTCTCTTGCCCACATATCAAAAGCATTGCCTTAAACATCACATGCTTTGTCCTACGTACACGCCTTTAAGAAGTGGCAGCCGTGATTCAACCAAAGTGTCCCGGTGCGCAAGAGTAGCTCCATCCCCTAGGGCACCTTTCTTGAGTGTCATACCCAGAGTTTGATGGTAAGAAGAAGTGATTCGGTACTTCGATCTGGAGACTTTGGGGTCTCTCACATTTGCAAATACCTCGCTACACGCAGGCTCTCCAAAGACAGCTTTACACATCCTGTTCTCATATCTTGCTTCAACATCTTGCCCCTACATCCACTGATCAGGTTCAGTCTTCTCCTGACAACGGTGTTTACATTTCGCCTCGCTAGGAAGTTCAAGGCACATCTGTTCTGGATCATTCGTTTCTTTTCTTCCAATATCCCTTTCCTTCCACCGCTGCGCCTGATCCAGAGGCCATTGCTAATTTCCAACATCTATATCTTGCTGCGCTCTCAGAAAACGTCACAGCCTGTCATTCTTAGCATTTGAGGCTAAGGCATCAATTGATCTGGCCATTCTTTCTCATTTTCAACGCCCGCGGCGTATGTCCTTCAACAATTCTTCTGTTGTTGACGAAAGACTAAGTAGACAATCTTAGCTTCCAGCAGCAGCGTCTCTATGCTTGCCAATCCGCCTGGTTCGATCGACGATACAACTCGAACCGTCGCAGAGAGATTGTTGAATCACCAATAAACAGGAGACGGGTCCATCCACAGTCTTTCAGATACACCAGAAGAAGGCAGTCACACACCGAAGGAACGGCGTCGGCTCTGCAACCGACTTGCGCGGCCCCACGGGTCAGAAACACTCATACGTACATCTCAGCATTTGAAGCTACTTCTCTTCCAGATGGGTTCTCGCTGTGTCTCGCCTATTGCCCAGAGCCTCTCCTCAGGTTTGTACCCGCTCTTAGTCTTGGAGATGCCCCCCGTGAGGAAGTCACAAGCCAGTTGTTGCCTGGTCAGAGCCTTCCCAGGCCGGCAACGACAGTGCGCTTCGAGAGTTCATTGAGCCAAGCTTTGCTCGCCTCTTCCCGTATCCCCTTGGTTGTTGCCTTATTCTGCCCCGTCTACTTTTCACTGGCGATGCCTCCCCACTCCAGAGACGCCCTGCTCGCCCCCTTTTCAAGAAGTCGCACAGTGAGCCTCGTAGACTTCACGCTAGCCAAGCACATCAACACAACACAAAGCCCACGCCACAACATGCACATTTCACTCTCGTCGTCGTCGTCATGTCGAAGAGAAAGCCCACGTCCAAATCGAAAGCGAAGGCTAATGGTACAGGTCCCATGACCCCCGCCGAAAGCTGCCAGCGCGGTACGGCAACTAGGGCAGCGCCTCTCCCAAAGGGCCGTGGCAAGGAAAACTCGCCGAACCCGAGCACGAGCCATGGGAAGCGGAACAAGCTGACCGGAGCTCCGAAGAGCGCTCAGCCTTTGCGGCCCACCAAATCGACAGCCAAGACGCAAGCCAGCCAGAGTGATAAGGGTGCGTGAGGCATCACCGTTGGTAGTAGCCATGACATCTGACCATCGATAGTGGTGGAGAAATACAACATCGACCTGTCCATTAAAGGCTTGAACGAGCGCGGCTTTCACCCCGCTGTCACGGCTAAGACGCGGGACGAGCTTATGGCGGATTGGGCTGTCACTGTCCGCAAGTACACAGAACGACCGACCCGCGAGAGTTTCCTCTACGACGAAACCCACTTCCAAGGATTAGTCGTCTCGCAGTCTCGGAAACTGACCAGGGTTCGTGCCACCAACTCCATGCTTGTAACGCAGAAAGCTCACGGTTTATAGGCATTCCTTGTTCTCCGCAATGAGCTTATTCAGGGCCGCTTGGATACAGACAGACAGGGCGCAGCTACCGACAACAATCTGGCGTTCATGCTCAATGCCGTAGACATTGGAGGTCAGATCGCGCAGCACGTCTTTGCCAGCGGATACAAAGCCGTCCACAACGCTGCCATTGCATCGACACAATCGTGGGTTGCCTTGGCAAATAGCGTGGTAAGCAGTTTTTCTTCCCTTCTTTGCACCACCGATGGAATGTAACAAAAGGAATAGAAAATATGGGACTTCTTCGCTGGAGATTTCTGCGCCGACGGTCCCGGCCGGGTCTTCACCGTCGTCGCACCGGAATACACGATCCGCGAATTCCAGCACGCCGAGACCTACGACCCATGCGGAATCGATGCTGAAAATCCACTGGCGAGCTGGTTTTCAGATGCACAAAAGATAGAGACAGAAATATACGTCTCGATTGGTGCCCTCCATCGGCGACTCACAAAGCAGCGCCGGAGCAAACAGCGCAGGTCGCTACCCAGCCTGGCTCCTGTAACCGAGGAGCTCGTTTCGTATACCCGACATTTGGGAGAGGCCAAAAGCATTCATGGCTCGAGCCAGTTCAAATCTGGCCTTCTGAGCCAGGTTTTTGATCCGCCGACGTATTTCGTTGTCACCCGGCTGCGACTCATGAGTAAGACACTTGCATGCACTCACCTACGAACAGATCCTGGGAGCTGACTGAATGATTACAGTGACGAAGATTTTCGAACAGCGGGCTGGAATCAAGGTGCTTTACTTTCAGAAGACGCCGCAACTGGATCGCCGTTTACTCGCCATCATTCTGCGGGCCTGCCCACACGTCGAGATGATTGGCATTTACAACTGTCCGTTGATCCATTTCGGGGATGTCCTATGCTTGCTGGACCTCATTCATGAAATCAACAAGCAGAGGCGGGAGGGTAATCTCCCGCTTATCAAGGCACTGGATTTCTTCCCGCGTTATCACAAAGGAATGCCTTTCGAACACCCCTGCGCAGAGACCTACGGCCTGACTTGGGGTCCTCAGAAACTGGACATTGCTCAGCGCGGCTTCTTCTGCATCCTGCTAAAAGCCTTCATGAAGGCCAGGGCAATGAAGCTTGACCTTCTCTTCTCCAAAGAAAACGCATTTTGCGACTTTCTCTTCAAAGTACCCAACTATTCCCTCGCCGTCCCTTCCTTCCTTGATGCCATGTACCGTTTGGTAGACTGGCAGCGCAGAAAGAAGGCGGGCACCCATAACGAGCACAAGAAGCTCATTTATGATCTCCTCAAGCCGGTTCGGATCGACCTTGAGAAGAACATTAGCGATGACTGGCCACACTGGTATACCAACGTCATGGGAAAGTACCTCGTCTTCTGCTCGTCCTGTGGCTATGAGATGCTCGAAGAATTTTTCACCGCAGCTTCTCGTGATTCGCAGCCACATAAGCGAGTCTGCGCTGGATGCTTGCTGCAAGTCAAGCTGGATGAGGAAGGAGATCATCTGAAGAAGAAGAAGACTGCTGTCTTGACATCATTGTTCCCTAAATGGAACGGGACGACTTTCAACCATGACGCGCCGCTTGCCGCCGCGTCTCGCGGCATAATCCACTTGAAGTCGACAGCAACGGAACGCAAAGATCCTCCACCGCTCACAGTGAGCAATGTAGGCGACGTGCTCCAGCCTGAGTTTGAACAGAGCTTGGTACGAGACAACAAGATACACTTGGACTCTCTCCAGAACCTCCCATCACTGGCCGATCTCGTGGCAACTGCCAAGTCCGCTAAGCTTTGGAGAACTGCAGATCATCGAAGCAATAATTTGGACATGTACTCGCGACTTGTTCGACGGCTTTGTCAGGAGAATCGGGATGTTGGTGGCGATGGCCGGCCGTTTGAAGACACCAGACTTGATGGAGGCATGCCAGATCACGTTGAAGAGCGACAGCCTCCCAGAAATCTGCAGGAGTACAAGTTGAGCCGCAGCTTCGCGAATTTGGTCGAACTGGAAACCATGCTTTACGGCAACGGTTGGCTGTGAAGCAGCCCGATCCAGCCGTGGGCCGGCGATAACAATCGACGCGCGGAACACCAGCTAGAACATGCGGTGGTATGCAAAACTAATGACAGAAAAAAGAGAGAAGAAGAAAAACGCATGGTGAGAACTACGTCCAAACATGGACTACACAGAGAATCGATAATGAGACAAAACCAATGCCTGGTTATCCACGGACTAATACTGGCCATGACCTCACGCCGCGATGGGTTGACAGGATGACAAGACTGCAGACGCGATGCGTGTGCGTAAAAAATCGGGAAAGAGGAGCATCATGTGCGGTTGCTCACTGCATGGTGGGCTTGAGGGAGAGCATTGAATTATGAACCGGATTGCCTGGGATGGTTACGGCAGACAAAATTGGCGTTGGAGAGGATGGCAAGATGGTTTTCAAAACGTTGACCTAGGAAAACAGTGCAACCTTAACAAGCTTCGGTTTGCTTTGTCTTTGGGTGTGTCGGCATATGAAGTGCAAAGTGATCACTTGCTCCGTACTTGATGTTGGTGAAGCAGCGGGATCACGTGACCTACAAATGGGATCATCCGCAAATCGACTGCGTAGTCCAACTCTTGATCTTCCCTGCCAGGACCGACCGCAACACCCATCATGGCCTCCATATTACGGACACTCTCGCTGCCTGCGAGGATACTCGGATCGAGACAATCCGTCGGAGCGTTTGCGAGCATGCGCTCCGGCTCAGCGACGAGCTGGGTTCCCTCGGCCTTCGGCGCCAGCGCGAGCAGCTGGCTTGCACCCTTGACGAAGACGCTTGGTGGAGGGTCAATGCAGCAGACGAGAGGCATGAAGGTTCACAGCTCGGTGAAGAAGAGGTGTGAGCATTGCAAGGTCAGTGTGCGCAGGGAGCGGTGACGGCTCGGCAGCCGGAACGTTGCAGGAGAGAGGGACAGGACGACGTCGCTAACTTGGGTCTACGTGCAGGTCGTACGACGGAAAGCGGGCAAGCGACACGTCGGCTATCTGTACATCATCTGCAAATCGAACCCAAGACACAAGCAGCGGCAATCATGAGAGATCTCGACGCTTGAGCGAAGGACGACAATACCCGCACTGGGTCTGTACAACATGGGACGCAACCGCGAGCGGCGAAGCAAGGCACTTAGAGCAGCGTAGACGGGACTAGACGAGAGAAGCTCGCAGATCGAAATGGAGACGGGTCACTTTTAAAGGGCCAGGGGCAGTTCAGAGGGAGGATGGCGGCGAAGCTGGCGGGAAGACGCCGTGAAGATGTACAATTACAGGATTACATACCCCCGATATACCTCTCCATGCTCTCCCACTCGGTCTTGCCCGTCGACAAGAGATAGCGTATGTGAGACTTTGCACGATGCAGTCAGCGGATCGTCGTCGGAGACGTCGCGATGGTGTCCGGGCCAGGCTTCTTACCACGTCCTTTACGTTACGATGGCGCTCAAACTCGTCGCGCACGTGCTTGCGCGTCTCGGCCTTGGTGCGCGCGTCGCCGATGTGCTTGGTGCCGCGCAGGATGGTGCGGTAGAGAGAGAGGACTCGGCTGCGCTGCAGAAACTGCCGCTTCGTTAGCGAAGTGGTGCTTTGCAAGGGGGAGAGCTGGTGGCATGTGCGCCCGTCGCCGTACTTGATCGAGGCTCACGGCGCCCTCGAGGCGGCGCCGGGTGGCATAACCACGGGCGAGGACGCGCGCCAGGCGCACTCCTTGTGTCATAAGAACTGCCTCATGGGGAGCCTGTCGTCGGGCTCTCCTCGCAACATCGCAAGCGCAAGACCGGAACCACAACGAAATCTCGAAAGCTTGGGCTTCACTCGGGGGAACTTCGGTTAAGAGGCGCGTCTCGCTCTGGAGCCGACGCGTGCTGCCTACAGCTTCGAATTACATGCAACAAGCCAATTTGCCCGGTTTCCCAGCCCTCGTTGGCCATTTCCCGTGCGGTTCCGTCTTTGGAAGCTAGCGAGCTCGCCGACTCGACCATGGGCAGCTCAACTCGGGACGAGGCCGGCGGGGCTCCAGGAGCGGGACAAGAAGCCGCCTCAACGAGCCGCAAAGCTGCCAGTCCCATCGAGGCTGCCAACGGTACGTCCAACGAGGATTTCCTCAAGGAATACATACGGCCAAGGTGGGAGGAGCAATCTACCTGTCGATGTCGTGTCGCCGTCTAACGCGAATGCCGTTGCAGTGAGAGCTGGCCAGAGTGGGTTCACCCCAAGACGGGCGCCCGGTACTCGCTGAGCCTCTCGCGGCCAGCCGACCTCGGCGACGAGGAGCTGGACGCGTGCTTCCGGCTGATAGATAAGACGAGCGGCGACGACTACCGCGCGTCGTCGATCGGGTGGCACCCGGCCGCCAAGAAGAAGGAGATGCGGTCGCCCGACCTGCGCTACGTGCTGGTCAAGGACGGCGAGGGCCGGGTGCAGGGCTTCACGTCGATGATGCCGACGTTTGAGAACGGCGAGCCCGTCGTGTACTGCTACGAGATTCACCTCGAGCCGGACCTCCAGGGGTGCGTCCGTCGTCCAGCATTGTGATTTTTTTTTTAAACCTTCCCTTTCCCTGCTCGGACCGCATCAGCTAACGACTTGAGGCCCAACGCGCAGCACCGGCCTCGGAAAACAGCTGATGGGATACCTCACGGCGGCGGCCGAACACGTGCCGTCGGTGGTGCAGGCCATGCTGACATGCTTCGCATCCAACGCGAAGGCGCGCGCCTTCTACGACGGCCTCGGCTTCGTCGTCGACGGCTCGTCGCCTCGCAAAAGGAGGCTGAGGGGCGGCAGGGTCGTGGAGCCGGATTATGTCATTCTGAGCCGCGCGACGGCCAGGCGCCGCGGCGGCAGGGGTCCGTGGCCTGCAATTTGAAGTGCCGTCAGCACCAGCACGTGCGCAAGACGGACAGTTGAGACGAGAGGCAGAAGCGCTACCGCCGTTCATGCAAGCAGAAACAAAAACAGCCGCCCGCATCCAAACGTCGACGGCAGCACGGCAACACGGCGGCTGCGGTTGCAGAGCCTCCCCTGATGGATGACGACGCGTTGCATCACGGCCGGTAGGCAGCTGGCAGCAGCCATGGCTTTTTTATTTTTTTTTCCCTTGCACGTTGACAGCACAGTACCGCGCCACACCACATCTGGGCAGATATCTCGAGCGTTAGATTTGGCTTCGCCGCTACCCAACGCTATCCGCCTCAGCCCTCTGCTGGCCGAAACTCACGCGCGAGCCGGGGCCCTCCCTGCCATGCCCCTTTGGGCGCATCCGAGGCCACCCCCCCGAAGAAAAAGGGCTGACGCCTGGTGATCCTTGCTCGGCTCGTTGGCCACCATTACCGGCGCCGTAGGGCGGACAAGGTTAGGCCTGGGTGGGGACCTTTGTCGGGATCTGTTGCTCGTATCACCCTGACTCGCCCCGAAGGAAGCTGGGCAGACGCAGTAATAATAAATGACAAGCTCCGCCTCACCGACAGCTAATAAGCCTTGGTGCACGAGCTTCCTTTCGCAAGTCTTTTGTCTTGTCTGCCCCTCGCTTGTGTCGTTGTTTTTTTATTTTCTTCACCGGGTCTAAAATCGTCGTCGACAACTCTGAGTTTAGACATCGGATTGACCTCTGTATTACCTGAAGCTCGCCTCGAACAAGCTCCATCATCCATCACCATGCAGAACCCTCAGCAGCCGCAGGGCCAGGCCGTGCAGAGCACCAAGTGGGAGGCCGGCCTGTGCAACTGCTCGCCATGCGACAGCTGCCTCCTCGGCACCTTTCTCCCGTGCATGCGTACGTCTCTGCTGCCCTCGCGTGGTCAAGCTCCCCGTCCACCAGCTAACAGCCTCGCGCAGTCTTTGGCCGTACCGAGAGCCGCATGAGGGACCCCTCCATGCAAACGCACGAGGAAATCAACAATGAGTGCCTCCTCTTCTTCGGAATCCAGTGCATCACGGGCCTGGGCTTCGTGTACGTCCCTGCTTGTCCTATCCCCCGAGACACGTATCATCTGACCCGTCCGCTGCAGCTACAACATGATCAAGCGCCGCGAGATCCGTGAGCGGTTCGGCATCGAGGGCAGCAGCGTCGGTGACTGCTGCACCAGCTACTACTGCCTCTGCTGCGCCTTGATCCAGCAGGACAACGAGGTCAAGCTGCGGACCGCGCACCAGGGCCCCATCACCCAGGGCTACCAGAGCCAGAAGGAGGGCATGCACATGCCGCCGCCCGTCCACCAGCAGCCCGGCCAGCAGCCCATGCAGCAGGACCAGGGCATCCAGCCCATCCCGCAGGAGCAGCACCAGGCGCAGTGGCAGAACCCCGAGTACCAGCAGAAGCAGTAGGCCAGCCGCAGCAGGCCAGAAGCAGTAGGGCCAGACGTAGCGGGGCCCCCGAGAAGGTGACGTTGATATCCAAAAAAGACAGGCAGGCAGGCAGGCAGGCAGGCATCGGACAGACAGTCAGTCAGAGAATCAGACAGAGACAGAGACAGAGACTGGAGTAATGAATGGTAATGCAACCATGGGCCGGATTGTAAAAGGCGGCCCCCACACTCCCTTGGCCAGGTGCCTTTTTTCTTAATTCATACGGTAATCTCTACCTGCCATACCCAAACTCCAGCAAAAACTTTCGATGCATTCCGAAGATAGTGATATCTTTTTCCTTCCCAAAATGTATAGAGTTCATTCCTTTCATGCGTAAAGCTTCTTCTCGTAAGCCTCCATGTTGACGTTGCCCTCGAGCTGAGCGCTCGCGGTTCGGATCTCGAAGCGCACGGTGCCGTCGGCTGTGTGCGTGTGCAGCTCAGCCAGGCTCTTCATGCCGCAGTCCTGCATGGAGTGCTTCAGACCGGCGGCCAGGTAGGGCACGAACTTGGAGATGGAGCCACGGTGCGCCACCGATCCGGACACACCCTGGGCCACGAGAACGCTGTCGCCCTCGGAGAAGTAGCGGGCAGTGCCAGCGTTGCTCTTCTGGCTGTCCTTGCCGCCACCGCCAGCCTTCTTGTCCTGCATGGCGTCAATGCTGCCCATGCCACGGTAGGCCTTGACCAGCTTGCCCTCCCGGGACACGAAGGACGTGCCAGGAGACTCGGTGGTGCCGGCCAGCAGACCACCCATCATGACCGTGGAGGCGCCGAGGGCGAGACCCTTGACGATGTGGCCAACGTTCTGCACGCCGCCGTCGGCAATGCAGGGAACGCCGAAGCGCGCGGCGAAGTGGCTGACGGCATAGACGGCGGCAGCCTGGGGACGGCCAACGGCCATGACCTCCTGCGTAATGCAGGCAGAGCCACTGCCCATGCCGATTCGGAGACCATCGACACCAGCCGCAATGAGAGAGGCGGCCTGCTCGCGGGTGACGACATTTCCGCCAATGACATCGAGGTTGGGGAACTCAGCCTTGCACCACTTGACCATCTCGATCTGGTACATGCTGTTGCCCTGCGAGCTATCGAGGATGACAATGTCGAGGCCGGCATCGACGAGCTGCTTCAGGCGAAGCTTGTCCTCGGGACGAGTGCCGACAGCGGCGGCGCAGATGAGCTGCTTGCTGTCACCGACCTTGGAAGCCAGGGGGAAGTGCTGGTTCTTGGTCAAGTCGGACCGGGAGATCATGGAAACAAGGTTGAAGTCCTTATCCACGATGGGCAGCTTGCCCTTCTTGGACTTGGCCAGGATCTTGTTGGCCTCGCTGAGGGTGACACCGTCGGGGGCAGTGATCAGGTCCTTGACCATGACGCTGGAGACGGGCTGGTTGATGTCATCCTCGAACTGGAGGTCCCGGTTGGTGACGATGCCGAGCAGCTTGGAGCCGAGCTTGCCGCTCTCTTTAAATCCAGTTAGCGTCTGGTCAGGCAGAATGCAGGGCAGGCGGGTTGAATGATGGCTGGTGCTGAAGTGTCATATGATCAAGTTTCCGCATGAAACGGTGTTCAATATGGTGGAACGAAAGTTATAAAGTTATGGGTGATAATCATGCAAAGCAGGGGTTGGCGTGGGATTCACATAGGTTCAGGGCGGTACTGACCGGTCACAGGGAAGCCGCCGAAGCCCCATTTCTCCTTAAGGGCCTTGGCCTCGCCAACGGTGAGGTTTCGGTCGATGACCACGGGGTCAAGGATGAAGCCGTTCTCGTAGCGCTTGACGTTGCGGACCATGTCGGCCTGGGCCTCGGGAGAGCAGTTGTGGTGGATGACACCCAGGCCACCCTGCAGAGCCATGTGGATGGCCATCTCGTGCTCCGTGACGGTGTCCATGGGAGACGAGACGAAGGGCGTCTTGAGGGTGATGCGCTTGGTGATGGGCGAGTCGAGCGACACCTCCGAGGCAGGGAAGCCAATGTAGCCCGGCAGCACCAGGAAGTCATTGTAGGTCAGGCCACCGTGCTTGACCGTGTCCATGAGCTCGTGGATGTCGAGGCCATCGAGAGACTTGTACTCGGCCAGGACGTCCAGCGCCTTGGTGTGGTCGAGCACCTTGGCGCCCTTGTGCATGGTTGCGGCAGCCATTGCGGAGGAGCTAGAGCGAGCAGAAGTGAGGTTGAAGACGTACAGTCGACAGACGTTGGCGAGGATCGACGTGTTGGAGTTGATACGGCGCTTCTTCCCGTAGGAGAAAAGAAGGCAAGGAGAGAAAAAAAGAGGACGGGTCCGGCCAAAAACTTTTTTCTACCTCGACGACCCTGGCGGAGCCCGGAGGGCGCTAGAGGCGGGGCGGCGGTACAGCGCAACCGCGCGGGGTCGGCGTGGACAGTGGGCGCTAATACGGTGCTACTACGAGTGCTTGCTTCATCATCTGCTATCAGCGATGTCGAATGAATCAGTTGCTTGCAAAAAAAAAGGTCCGTATGCAAGGCTCGATTCTGTACTCGTAGTCAAGATGCGGCATCAGAGATGGACTACATCCAGTTCGATCAAGCGGAAAAGTGCACCTCGACCACCACGTCGTCGCTGCGTCCTGCATCCAAGCCCATCTCCTTCCACGCAGCCTGAATGTCCACTTCGAAGACGTGCCCGTCTTCTCTTGACAGCCTGACGGTGTGTCGAGGAACCGGTTGGCCTTGGATTGTAGCCATGAAGTCGCCGTCCACCGTCATCATTGGCAGTGTCGAGATGTACACACCTGATGGACGGCCAGTCAGTCAGCTTCTTTTGCCGGACAACACAAATCAAGAGATGAAACACACCGAGAACGCCGAGGGCCTTGAGTCGTGTGACGACAGAAACCCTCCCATTTTCGAGCTGACGGATGCTGCTCGTCACAATGGCTGCGCATCCAGTCATCTTTCGCACCAAACCGAAATTGGCCGCCCAACCATCCTCGTGCTTGCTGCCTCTGAACGCTTTCAATGGAAAGGCACACAGTATTTCGTAGCCCCTTACGTCAAGAGAAACTGACATCAACGAGCTGTGATGGCCTGTATTCGTGCGGCGCGATACTTTCCCTGTCGAATGAGCACGGATGACATACTCCGTATATTGGACGCTGCCTGGGAAGCATGACAGAGGAATAAGCTCTGTCAACAGTCGAGCAGAGATGTTAAAGACACCCAATATGCCTGTGCCAATCTGAGACCGTCATTTACCCACTTAGCCTCATCTTTGAGAAGTCCACGGAAGCACTCACCATGATAACTTCCAATCTTGAGGAGCGAATCGTCATCATAGCCCATGTAGGGATAGACGGATTTTCCCAGCACGCTCGGTCTGAATATTATAGTCTTGCCTTGCGGAGTGACTCCAGTCATCTGCCCAATCAAATCCATATGATGCTCCCCGGGGACATCAGTGATGTAAATCGGACCGCCGCTCACGCATCTCGCCGCAGCGTGGAACCCAGAATAGTCATGTACGGTCTGGAACATGTCCCAATCCGGCAACACGTTCAGGTACTGCATGAAAATGCTGTTGTATGCATTGGCCCACACGTGCCATGGATGTGATGCGGGAACCTCAGGGAAGAAGTCGTCTGAATTGCGCACCGGCAAAGGCACATGGTTGTGAGGCATTTGAGAATGGAAGAGCGCCTGTGGAAATTGGGACATGCATGATATCGCTTTGCCGCCGAAGTATCGAAACAAAGCCATTTGCCATGCGTCAAGATAAGTATTGATGAGTTCCCGTCGGACCGATGCGCTCGTCCACGTATCAATCATGAACTGGGCGTCCGTCTTGACGCCGTCGACGCCCGCATCGACCAGGAATTGGTAGAAGTCGTCATAAAACCTCACGACATCTTCCTTTGCGACGATTGTCATTTTTCCACCAAGTGGGAGGTTCCGCCGTTTAGCCTCCTCGCGGACAACTTCAACGGTTCTGTACTTTTGGTCGAGTTTGCCGCCGGGTGAGATGCCACCCCAGTAGCCCAGGAGAGCATGCCAAACAGCAATGTGCTGAATGCTGGGACACTGGTGGCGGATTCGAGAGACCGTTGCTTTCAACCCGGATGGAAACGCTTTCTTCTCAGCTTCGAATTCGACCCAACCATACTGGAACTGACTTTCCCCTTTATAATCGATGGATTGCCAGTTATCGTCGACAATTAGACTCGTGATTTTGACGTCACTTTCAGCCAGCTTCTGCACTGCGTCCAGCAATTTCTTCTCTGTCAAGCTTTGCCCTAAGGCGTTCCATGTACCTCCTCGGCGTTAGCTAGATTCCAGGTCCACGGAGACAGAGTACGAACAGTATCCCAGTCCGTCATACCAATTGTCTGTCCGATCTACACTGAACTGTTCGGTCGGTGGGTTTATCTTTCCTTCCAGTTTGGTTGTTGTCCATTTCTCTTCCGAGATGAGAGTCCTGGCATGGTACATCACAGCGGCCATGGCGTACGCAAAGTTGTTGCTCTCAGCCACCAAAACCAACACTCTCTCATCTGAATGACCGTCATTGCGCGCCTATACGAGTGAGCTCTCGTCATTTACGTGTGAAGAGTGACTTAACACTTACACGCGCAAGTACCCCACCCTTTTCGGTATTGCGCAAAGTGGTCAGCACGCTGCCGATGCTGCTGACTGCAAGAAATACGAGACTCTTGCCTTGAGGACTTAGAAAAGAGCCAAATATCGCGTCCTCGTCAAGGGAGAAGTGAGCCTTGCCATGTCGAGGAGCCAGCCATGGAGACCAAACGCGGACAATTGCAAACCACCTGCCAATAATCAGCCGCAGGTATGCTTTATCGGTGTTGGGAGTGTGTTCACTACCATCCGACAGATGGCTAATTATTACCTCAAGTATGAGCCCCATGGCGTGCCGATGTCAATCTCTTTGAACATCGACTTGTCACCTTCAGCGGGAGGAATCGTCGTTTCAAGGGTCCAGAGCTGGCTTTGGGGTGATTGGCTCACGCTTGACGACACTTTCCATTCACTGTCGAGATCCGGTATGAGATCCTGCAATGTGTTGGACTCGAGAGAGGGAGATGTGGTTAGAATAAGACCGTCATTCAACCCTTGTTCATCTCGAATCCATCTCCACGGTTCACGTGTTCCATTACGGAACTTGAGTGTGAACTGTACCGAAGTCGCGAAGCACAAGGAACAGGTAAAGTAGAGCCTGGAGGTTGTTTTAGGCACAGCTTGGAGTGTCTGGGGCCGCATGTCGGTATCGACACCGCTCATAGTGGACTCGGCCCATGCGGAACCATCCACAGAAACCCAAAGAGCGACTTCCCAGGATTCCTGTTCTCGATACTGCGGAACTTCCAGTACTGTCACGATTGTTATTTCGCCTCCTCGGGCTGTCGTTACTTGGCCCAATGGTGGGTGGCTTTGCAGTTGAACGTTCATTTTTGCGGGAACAGGCGGTGGACCAATTTTTTGTTTGGAAATGTATGCTTCTTTAAAGTCTTCGGCGAAGTCATAGTTGTCGCCCGCCATTGCTTGTTGCAGTGATGTCTATGTACTACTTCTTCCTCGTACGGGGTGCTGAGCAATGCATACGCGAAGCGGGAGTAATCACAATTCCATGCTAGGATCGACGACACGGTGTGGAGGCACGACTTGCTAATTTAGTTCAAGATGAGGGTATGAGGAACCGCTGATGCAGCTGTATTCGGTAGTGATGGTTCGTTCATGAACGAGACGTTGGCCCAAGCACTGAAAGGGGGGCTCCAGCTGCTCGGGCGGGCGATAGCGAGATGCCATTGCCTTAGTAATCGCGGGTTCTAATTGGCTGGAACTGCGTCGACCCAAGCCTCGGAGCTGGTCGGAATGGCAAAAACTTGACACCTGGGACTTCAGGCCACTAAATTACCTCAGGAAAGCTTCTAGCCGAGCGAGATCGAAAGATTTCATTCAAACCACTCAACCCACTGCCGACTCCCCCCCCAAACCTCACTCATGGCGTCCCGCAGACTAGCTTTGAACCTCTCGCAGGGCCTGCGAAACCGCGCTGGTCTGTCGGCCGCCGGTGCCCTGAGACGGGGTTTCGCGACTCCCTCTACCGTCGGCAAAACTCAGACGACGACCCTCAAGAACGGATTGACCGTGAGGACGACCTCTCGGGGCCAATTGGCCCGCCCACGCATCGCAGAATCGTGTTTCTGACTTCTTCTGAACAGGTTGCGACTGAGCATTCACCATGGGCGCAGACGTCGACGGTCGGCATGTGGATTGACGCCGGCTCGCGAGCCGAGACCGACGAGACCAACGGTACCGCTCACTTCCTCGAGCATCTGGCTTTCAAGGTAATTCATTCTCGGCGCACGATCAGGACGCAGTCGCTAATGCAAGTTTTAGGGCACTGCGAAGCGATCTCAGCAGCAATTGGAGCTTGAGATCGAGAACATGGGCGGCCACCTGAACGCCTACACCTCGGTAAGCCCGTCACAAGCAAGACCCGGGAAGCCCGTCTGACACTGGTGCAGCGCGAGAACACCGTCTACTTTGCCAAGGCCTTCAACTCCGACGTTCCGCAGTGCGTCGATATCCTGTCCGATATTCTCCAGAACTCGAAGCTCGAGGAGTCTGCCATCGAGCGTGAGCGCGACGTCATCCTGCGCGAGTCCGAGGAGGTCGAGAAGCAAGTCGAGGAGGTTGTGTTCGACCACCTGCACGCCACTGCCTTCCAACACCAGCCTCTCGGCCGTACCATCCTGGGCCCCCGCCAGAACATCCGCGATATCACCCGAACCGAGCTGGTCAACTACATCAAGAACAACTACACCGCTGACCGCATGGTTCTTGCCGCTGCCGGTGGCATCCCTCACGAGAAGCTGGTTGAGCTGGCTGAGAAGCACTTCTCCGGCCTGCCCAGCAAGGGCCCTGAGAACCACGCCTACCTGCTTTCCAAGAGCAAGGCCGACTTCATCGGCTCCGATGTCCGTGTCCGCGATGACACCATGGCTACCGCCAACGTCGCTATTGCTGTTGAGGGTGTCAGCTGGAACTCGGACGACTACTTCACCGCGCTCGTTACTCAGGCCATTGTTGGCAACTACGACAAGGCCATGGGCAACGCCCCCCACCAGGGCAGCAAGCTCAGCGGCTTCGTCCACAGGCACGAGCTGGCCAACAGCTTCATGAGCTTCTCTACTAGCTACAGCGACACTGGGTAAGTCGATGGTGGAGACGTTACCTTCGAATGTGTGCTAACGATGCCTGCAGTCTCTGGGGCATCTACCTGGTCACGGACAACACCACCCGCCTGGACGACCTTGTCCACTTCACCATCCGTGAGTGGATGCGTCTCTGCACCAACGTCAGCGAGGCCGAGGTTGAGCGCGCCAAGGCCCAGCTGAAGGCCTCCATCCTCCTGTCTCTCGACGGCACCACCGCTGTTGCCGAGGACATTGGCCGCCAGCTCATCACCACCGGCCGCCGCATGATGCCCGGTGAGATTGAGCGAACGATCGACGCCATCACCGAGAAGGAGGTCATGGACTTCGCCAACCGAAAGCTCTGGGACAAGGACATCGCCATCAGCGCCGTGGGACGTATTGAGGGACTGTTCGACTACCAGAGACTGAGGAACACCATGAAGCCCAAGTTCTAAGGTGGAGCGGACGCAGCTGGGTTGGCAAAAGCGAGACTCGGGAATAGAGTGTATGAGATACCGTTTTGACAAGCCAAATGTACCATATAGTAGTTCCACTTTGTTCATACTAGGTACCTTGTGGTCGCGAGAAGTGATTTCATTTGTACTGCCTCGGGCCATGATGCGAACACTAAGGGTGCCATGAGGTCGAAACTTTTAAGACTTCTGACATGTTGCTCTCAGCTGTCGATCATCAACCATGATGCTTATTGAGTACGGCATTTGCCAGGCCCAGGGGAAAGGGCTTGTTTCACTCCGGTTTCCGTACGGACACAGATCCGATCCGGCATCATCTCTCCGGTCTGGCTGGCCACGTGCGAGTACTTCTGAGAAAACAAGCTTCTCTTCTTTTGCAAATGGCAATGCTATTGACCTAAATCATCACCAAATGTCGTCTATCGCAACACCAAGGTATTTCAAGTTCACGGGCCCAAAGCCTGTCAAAACGCCTCCAACGCCAACCGTTCCCGGTAATTACCCAGGTGCCTTCCAGGTTTACTGGATCACACTCAACCGTCCTCTGCCATTTCCTCGTCCACATCATCACCGAACACATCATCCACCGTTCCCCCTTCGACCCCTTCACCACCAACGTCTTCGGGCTCCGGTCCTTCGATGCCCTCCATGGCATCTTCGCCCTGCGGTTGAGTCTCGCTATCGTCATCATCACCCTCATCTCCTTCCCACATGTCCTTCAAGCCCCAGCTCGTGCCGCTAAGCACGAATCGCTCGCTGGGCAGGCGTACACCCCATTCATTGGGCACGATCTTGGGTAGTGCTGTCTTGTTGCGCTCTCGTGCCAACTCCTGCATGTATTCCTTGCTGATGCCGCCGCCGGTGCTACCGCCGCGGAACTGATATGATAGCCGAGCGCTGATGGCAAGCTTCACGGCGTTGGCGGTGATTGGGGCCTCGCCGGGCGCCGTCACGCTCGCTCCTGACGATGCCGAGGGCTTGGCGCCGGCGTGCGTGACGTGGGGATCGCCAGCGAGATGCAGCGCATCGCTGAGAATGGAGGAAGTGTGGCGGTAGGCGAAGTCGAGCAGGAGGAGAGGTACCCGCTGTTCGTAGGAGGTCACGCCTTGCGAGGTGAGGAGGAGCTCGATGAGTCGCGCATCGCGCGGGCGCGGGTCGGAAGCAGAAGTCGGCTGGGAAGCGGCCTGCGCTGCGGGAGCTTGGCTAGCAGCGGTGGTCTGGGTGTTTGGTACGGTCTGGGGTGCGGCTGCCGGGGCTACGGCGACGCCATTCGTCTGAGGCTGACCCGACGCCATGTTGAAGCTCGCTGCCACGGCGTGACTTGACGTGGGAAGCTGACAATCGACCGCGGCAGGGCGAAAGCTTAGCGCGCGGCGTGCCTGTTCGCGAGGGGGGGCTGCCAGAAAGGTGGCTCCGGTGGTCTGCTCTTGAGCAACTCCAATGCCAGGGGCACCGAAGCGAGAAAAGCTGCGGTCGTGCAGACGAAACGTTGCCTAAACCGGGGCGCAGATGTCGCGATGTTCATGCAGCGAATGCGCATGGAGCTGTGGTTGGTGAGGCTGGCGCCGGACGTGCTCGGCCATTTTGTTAATCCGATGCAGTCAGCAGAGCGTGCATCGGCGGCAGCGGCTTGCTCCCCAGGCCAATCGCACGGCGCGAATTGGCTGATGTGATGGACTGAATCAGTGCCGATGGCGCTGGCCCGCTCGCGGCAGTGCCTGGTCGTGGAGGGGCAAAAACGCTGCATCTCAGCCCCACCAATATTGTCCTGCGCAGAAGATCGCCAGGCGTTGAGTCACTTGTTACTTGCTCTCGTCGGAACTCTCGTGTGCGTCCAGCTCAAGCACCCGGTGCTCCTTTCCCTCCGTCATTGGAAGACGTTCTACCTGTCTGAAAATTGGCACTTCCAAAATGGAGACGGAACTCCCCTTGCCGTTCCTCGTCAGCGTCTCCATCCCGCCAGGGTTGGCGAATCTGGAGGGGCTCAACCGAGAAGAGGTCTCACTGCTGGGCAACCCGTTTCTCGAGGCCAGCACCGGCATCCAGGAGAAGCTCTCTCGCTTTTTCAACCGTCACAATGGCGAGTTCTGCGCTCACGTGGACGCGACCAGCTTGCCTTCGCAGGACGACGTGATTGCCCTCCTCGATCGCGGTGCGCGGAAAGTGTTCGTCGCTCCCGAGGCCTTGGCGGCATACAGCGACTTCGGCGCCAGGGTTCTCCCCGTCGTCTCCAAGCCAGATCTGAGCGCCGCCTCCACGGACGGCCTACTGATCAAGGATTTCGACCCGAGCGCTTCTGGCTCGGACAAGTTTATTGAGCAGGCCCAATCGGCCAAGGTCAAGAACCTGTACCTGAAGCCCGTCGCTGATGCTGACCTGGGCAACTTCATCGAGGTCGCCAAGAAGTGCGGCGCCATCCCTATTCTGTCCTCCACAGGACTCACGACGGACAAGTCGGATGCGACGAAACTGCTCCTGTCCAAGGTCATCTCGACATACTGGAAGTCGGATCGCCAGGATGGCCTTATTCCCACCGTCGTCACCGACGAGTCTGGTGTTGCGCTCGGCCTCGCCTACTCTAGCGACGAGAGCATTCTCGAGGCTTTGAAGACGCAGACTGGAGTCTACCAAAGTCGCAAGAGGGGCCTTTGGATCAAGGGTGCCACCTCTGGTGACACGCAGGAGCTGGTCCGGCTCTCTCTGGACTGCGACAACGATACCCTGAAGTTTGTCGTGAAGCAAAAGGGCCGCTTCTGCCACCTGGATCAGTTTGGCTGCTTTGGAGACTTGAAGGGCATTGCGGCCCTGGAGCAAACCCTGAAGTCGCGGAAGCAGTCTGCTCCCGAGGGCTCCTACACGGCCAGGCTCTTCTCTGATGAGAAGCTGCTCCGGGCCAAGATCATGGAGGAGGCCGAGGAGCTCTGCGATGCCAAGACGCCCCAGGAGGTCGCCTTTGAGGCTGCCGACTTGATCTACTTTGCCCTGACCAAGGCCATCGGCTCCGGCGTGAGCCTGGCTGACATCGAGGCCAACCTCGACGCCAAGGCTCTCAAGGTGACCCGGAGAACGGGCAACGCTAAAGGAAAGTGGGCGGAGAAGGAGGGCATCAAGACCACGGAAGCTGCCCCTGCCCGGCCTGCCGCCGCGAAGGCTCCCGAGGGCCGCATCACCATGCAGAGAATCGACTCGACGAAGGCCTCCGAGGCCGAGCTGCTGGAGAAGCTGAAGCGCCCATCTCAGAAGTCCCCCGAGGCCATCCTCAAGATTGTCACTCCCATCATCGACGAAGTGCGCAAGGGCGGAGACAAGGCTGTTCTGTCGTACACCCACAAGTTCGAGAAGGCGACCTCTTTGACGTCTCCTGTCATCAAGGCGCCGTTCCCCCGGGAGTTGATGCAGCTCGATCCTGAGACGATCAAGGCCATCGACACCTCGTACGAGAACATCTGGAAGTTCCATTCCGCCCAGAAGGAGGAAAAGGCACTGTCAGTTGAGACGATGCCCGGTGTCGTTTGCGGCCGCTTCTCGAGGCCCATTGAGCGAGTCGGCCTGTACATCCCCGGCGGTACCGCCGTCTTGCCCAGCACGGCTCTGATGCTGGGTGTGCCGGCCAAGGTCGCCGGCTGCCAGAAGATCGTCCTCGCCTCGCCTCCCAGGGCCGACGGCAGCATCACCCCCGAGATTGTCTACGTCGCCCACAAGGTCGGCGCCGAGAGCATCGTGCTCGCCGGCGGCGCGCAGGCCGTGGCCGCCATGGCCTACGGCACCGAGAGCGTCAGCAAGGTGGACAAGATCCTCGGTCCTGGCAACCAGTTCGTCACCGCGGCCAAGATGCACGTCAGCAACGACACCAATGCCGGCGTGAGCATCGACATGCCCGCCGGCCCGTCCGAGGTGCTCGTCATCGCCGACAAGGATGCCAACCCGGCCTTTGTCGCCTCCGACCTGCTGTCCCAGGCCGAGCACGGCGTCGACAGCCAGGTCATCCTCATCGCCGTGGACCTCACCGAGGCGCAGCTCCAGGCCATCGACGACGAGGTCCACAACCAGGCCATGGCCCTGCCCCGAGTTGACATCGTGCGTGGCTCCATCGCCCACTCCATCACCGTCACCGTCAAGACCGTGGACGAGGCCATGCGCGTCAGCAACGAGTACGCCCCCGAGCATCTCATCCTGCAGATCAAGAACGCGGCGCAGGTCGTCGACAAGGTCATGAATGCCGGCAGCGTCTTCATCGGGGAGTGGACCCCTGAGAGTGTCGGCGACTACTCGGCTGGCGTGAACCACTCGCTGCGTACGTTCTTCCTCCTCCCTTCCCTTTCGCCCGAGCCCAACCCTCTTGTTCCCACGAGCCAAATCACTGACGCTCTGGATAGCGACATACGGCTTCGCCAAGCAGTATTCCGGCGTCAACCTCGCCTCCTTCATGAAGCACATCACCTGCTCCAACCTCTCGCCCGAGGGCCTCAAGAACGTCGGTTCGGCCGTCATGCAGCTCGCCAAGGTCGAGGAGCTCGAGGCGCACAGGAGGGCCGTCGAGATTCGCCTCAAGCACATCAACGGACAGTAACGAATCATTGTAGAATAAAACGGTTGAAAAGGGGGCTTGAGTTTTGGACATTGCCATTCGGTCCAGCCGTAGGTTGGCCACGTATGAATCTAGCGGCGGATGAGTGTTGGCACAATCCAGATTTCTCTAAAATGAGTTTTCACTTTGATCTACTTGACACCTCGTACATGTACTGTTCTATGCGCTCCGTACGGTACATGAAACCTCACTCAATGTACAATGCAATGCCAACGCCACGCTATGCTGTCTTGATTTCCAACCCATCAAAACATGCGCTTGTCATCTCAACTGCTCCATCACTCTCGCGGACCTCGCGGGCCATGACCAACTGGCACCTGATGAAACATAATGGCCCTTCTTGAGCGGTGCCTGAAAACACCTCCTGACTGTTGCCGTTACTGAGGTGGCTCGGGAGTAGTCCGTATCTCCACGGGCTCTGCCACCCATTCTGCTTGGGCTCGGGAATCGCTGCGCTTAAACTGCTCTTCTTAGCTCATTTTTTGCCGTTCAACCCCAGAGTCAAGTCACCAACCCCTGTAATAACCTCGGCAGCAACGTCTTCCGTCATGTCTCGCGGTTCCGCGGCCTGCGCCTTCGTCATGCGCTGGATGATCTGCGCGTCGTCTTCGATTGCGGCTTCGTCTTCGTCTTCGTCTTCGTACTCCTCATCGTCGTCCTCATACTCTTCTTCGTCGGAACCTTCGTTGTCGATGCTTTCCATCGAGTTCGTCATTCGGTCCTCATCGACACCTTCGTCAACCGATGCATGTGAGATGTAGCTATCTGCAAGCCCGTCCCCAATCTCCTCGTCGTCGTCCTCGGAATATGCGCTACCCTGATCTCCAGGGGCATTTGGCTCGTCGCTGTCACTTGCCGAAAACTCATCGAGATCCAAAGGGTCATCTCTCCAGTACTTGAAGTCCGTGTAGTCCTCGCCGCCACCCTTGACCAGCGTCGCCACCGGCGGAAAGTAATGATCCACGACTTCGTTGATGTTGACGTAACTCATCTTCAGCTTGTTAAGACTCAGCAGATCAAGAGATACTTCAGAGTTTGAGTTGATGGTGAAGATTCTGGTCCTGGGCACATCGACAGTTCTGTACGAGATCTGGTCCGTAAGACGGTTGCCAAAGCCAGCGTAGAAGCAAGTGTGGTCGGGCCCGTAGAGATTGCGGATATCCCGGAGGGTGGCCATCTTGAAAACGTGAGGCTTGCGCAAGTAAATCTCTCGGCGAAGGGCCGCCATCGTTCGGTCCGGAGACAAAATTGTAGGCCCAGGAGGCATCTTGTAGTTATCCTGAACGATGCCCTTAAGATAGGCTCTGGTGGTATCGGCCTGGCCCACGGACCGAGAGGTGAGATACATGATGTTGTAGCCGTTCAAGGAGATATCACTGTATAGCTTCGCGACGCCGGAATGGGTCCAGTCTCGGCCGATCATATTCAAGACATGGCCCAACGCGTCCGATTTGGTAATCGTGCCGTCGATGTCTGAAATTACCACCGGCGTCTCCTCTTTCCAGAGGTACATGTTTGCAGAGCAAGTTGCTCTGTTGACCGTGAAGCTCATGGAGTTTTCGCCTGCTTTCAACTCAAGTTGCTTCAGCTGATCGCTAGTCAAGCGCAGGGTCTTGGCATAATTTCTGCTCAAATCTCCCGCCGCGTTCGACCCGGGAGGTGTTCTTGGGGGTGTGTGCATTCCGGAAGGGCCGGCGTCAGATTCGGAGCGTCGATGCGATGGGATGTGCGGGCCAGCAGTGACGTCGCTGCCGTCACTCTGGTAGCCGGGGTCGGAGACAGCATCGGCTGCCACGGTGCGTCGGTGAGACTCCAGGGACGATTCTATCGTCTTGTTCATAGCCGCCTGTTTCGCCTCCTCGCTGCTGTAAATCCAAAGATTGCCCTCCTCATCAAATCCAAAAAGGGCGCCAATGTCATAGTTGCCATCAAGCTCTTCGGAGAAAATCTTTCTGGCAAGAACCTCAGCTCGAAGCATGTCTTCTTCGCTGCTCTTGAAGCCGGTCATATCCAGCATGAGGTCCCCCGACTCGGTAACTTGAGTGGGGATATTGACGGCCGACAGCCCCTTGGAAAGGGCGACAGCGCGCTCGATCGCTTCCTTGGTTGGTAGCGGGGGGGGACTTGCTGACCTGTCGGACAAATATGTGCCCGCGCCTTTCACTGTCTCGGCATCGTCGCGTTCTGACGCACGGGCAGATTGTCGAAGGACATCGTCGCTATGCGGTCGCATCAGGGCCGAGGACCAATCGCCGGAAGCGGGTCGGGCTTTTGCCAGAGATGGCGACGCCGAAGGTGGAGTTATCATGCCTGCAATAGTAATGAGTACAGGGAGGAATGGGACATGGACAAAGGACTGCCAGCATACCATTCTCATCCTGTGGGGTGTGGATGACGGCGGGTGGGGGGCGTCGAGGCCCGACTGCTTCGCCATCCAGCTCCAGAGGCTCGGGATCCTGGAGCCCAGATGTTGAAAGTTCCGGATCCAAAGGTGGGCTATTTGCTGGTGACACGAGTGGTGAGGTCTGCAAAGACTCGGGGATGTTGTCGGTAGTTTCGAAAACGAAGAAGGCTTCGCCGCCTTCACCCAGCTTCATAGAGTACTCTTGCTTGACGCCATTGACCCTGAACTCGACCTTCTTTTCGTAGGGCCGCAAAAGAGAAAACTTGCCGAAGCGAACGTGGAAGGGGGAGCAAGACAGCGAGCCGTCTTCGTGCTCGACGACAATTACATCGATTGCGCCGCTAAGCGTGGCTGGGTTGATGGAGTTCCATGCCGTCGAGACCGAGTCGCTGAGGTTGCGAACGTACTGCATTGTCCCGAGGCACTTTCGCTTGCGCTACGTTGGCAGTGATGAGAGCGGAGCAGGCTGGAAGACGGTGTATCGGGCGTTGTCTTGCGATTAGAGCTGCTGCTGCTGCCGCCGCCTGCTCGCTGCTTGCTTTCTTGCTTGGGGGTGCGTCGTTCGACTTCGGAGCGGTTTGCGCGTTGTGAGGGACGTGTATGGCGTGAGCTTTTCGGGGTAGGTTTGCGACAGCGAGGCGATCGAGGTTGGCGGGTACGCGGCAACGGTCTGGGAGCTTACACGAGGAGCAGAACGAGGCGGGGCGAAATCACAAGGGCTGGCTGCGCAACAGGTAGGTACGGATACGAAGCGGCAGGACTGGGCAACGGAGAATACAAGAAGGCGGGGCAAGGGCAGGGAAGCGCTCGGCAGGGCGATGTTGGGAGAGGGGATGAGGCGAGGTGAGGTGAGGTGGGAAGGAATTGGCGATGGGTGAGGTGGTGGTGGTTGTTGAGCCAGCCAGAAGCCGCGGGTGGATGGATCCAACAAAGGCGGCAGCACATGATTCACCCTCTCCCCTGCGACACCCCAGGAATCCGATGGCGCCGCGTCAGGTGTCGGCGGGCGGACGTGCCGGGTACAGGCGCGGTACCTGGGCCTAGGCGCTCCCCGGCGCTGTTCAGGCCCCCGTCTCATCCAACGAGCGCCCGCCGGCGGCTTGCCCGGAGTACTGCCAGGTGCCGACGACTTGGCGCTGGTCGGACCGCGGCCCAAGCCGTCATGTGCTGATGATGTCGGCCGCAACCTTGCCTGCTGCGCCTTGACAGCGCCGACGCACCACTTCTCTGCTCCGTACAGCGACCCAGTCCGGTTGCCAGTCATCCGTGAGGAGGCTTCCACGGCCACTCTTCCAAACTTGGCTCCCTCATGCCATTGACGGCATCGCGCGGCCACGGATCCCGCGTCGGGCTCTTCAAAATCTTCATTCCTTCTCGGAAGGCCTTCGTATTTCTGCACGGTCTTGGTCCTGCCTCGGCGGGACCCGCGGTGGAAACAGACGGGCTTTTTCTGCCTCCATCGCCAATCAAAAGGCGACGGATAAAAATCATGCACCTGGGCCGCATGAGACGAGTCGGGTGCCTCAGCGCGGGAGCCTCTAGGGCGGGCGGGCGGACGCTAATGTGAGAGGCGATCGAGGGAGCGCCACAGCGAAAGGCATGGCTTTATCTCTTGAGGGCCACCAACCACGGAGGACGTAGGATGGGACGGTTCCATGCTGAAAAGCTTGGCGGTCTGCTTCCCTGGAGGCCTAGAATCGCACGAGGGTCATAGTACGGGCGACATTGAAAGGGCTTGTGTCCATCTTCGCCCTATCTTTTACATACCAAGGCAAGGCACCTCCAGGTACGAGTGTGAAATGTTGGACATGAAGCATGTGGGGAGTACGGAGTAGCCCTGATGCCCATCGCCTCATCCCCTGCCAGCCGGATCCAGTCATCCATTGATGAAGCTTGTGATGCAGCCTTATCTTGTACAATTTGACTGGCACAGGATCATTACGTTGCTCTGCTGAAAAGAGGCCCTGTAGGTGGTTCGTTTGCGGACAGCAATGTTGGATGCTGGCAAACGTATCGTCGCTTGTACTAGGTAGCTCCCGGCTTTGCGTCCACTGCTTTGAAGCAGGCATGCTTAAGTGATTTTGATTTGGATAGGCGGAATAAAATCATGTCCGACTTCATTTTCTAAAATAGAGTCTTTCCTTGTCGCTTCCCGCTAGCATCGGCTCCTCTACAGCTAATAGCGAGAGAGTGATCTGGCGCACCACAGTCATTTCTACGTCCGAGGGGACCTGAAAAACCGACCTCAGCAACAGCCGGAGGCTTCGGCCACGGCACCGCGCCCTGGCACCGATGCCTCTCCAAGTACGAAATACTCGTCAGTGTCAATCGGTTCATCAACCGCATCTTGTCGGTAGCTGGCCACGCGGAGGAGACATCTACGGTTGCTGCCGACCGAGGGTTTTGCACGTTCAACCCGCCTAGCCGCCCGCCCGCTGCGCTTGGCTGGCGCCAGCGCTGCAAAGGCGACTATAGCACTAACACGCACTGCCGTTGGCCGCACCTTGGGGCGCCCGCCAATCGATTCGCTGCATTTTCTGGGGGCCGCACCTCCATCTCCAGCGAATCCAGCCCTGCCATTCGGGTCTCATCCCATCCCATCCAGCCCTTCCCTTCTCCGACTTTGCCATCTACCGGCATCACGACCAGGCCCGGCACTTGCTCTTCTCCTCCTGTCGTCGCCACCCCCCTTGGCAGCGCTGCGAGAGCTGAGAATATGTCATGGGAGCTCCCGACCCTGACTCTCATCTGTGCCAGCTTCACCGGCTTCTGGTGGTTTCTTAACCGCCACTCCGCCAACCCGGGCTCTGCCAAAGCCCACGCCGTCGTCGCCAGCTTCGCCGTCCTCCTCGACTATCGCAACGCCGCTCTACGCCTGTGCGAATCCTCCTACCACTCTATCGCCCATGCCACGCCTATCCAGCAGTTCAACATGGCGCTGACGCTCGGCGCCGTTGTTTGGTGAGTCGCCCTTCTCTGAGCTCGCGTGCCTTCGCTTTGCTTGGAAGACCTCGCCGTCGTCCAGTCCTGTCTTCTTCTGCCTCCGGGGCTCTCGCTTACTCGCGTCTTCAGGCTACTTCATCGATCATGGCAGACACTCTGGAAGCCCGTTCCGGAACTCGTCAGCATCCTCGGCGTCGACATTCCCCAAGTGCCCGATGTCTGTCTTGCCGGCATTGGTGCCGATTCTGCGACCCTGAGCTGGACCAGGCCCGCTCCGAATCGTCCCGTCCAAAAGTATCTGATACAAGTAAATGGGGTACACGGTCAGTGCAACACGTCAAAAAACATGCTCGTTTGGCAAGCAAACACAATTCGAGAGAGTTCAGGTCTGACAGGACCATTTGTACAGTGGGAGATTCGCCAGGCAACGAGACCGCTATCACCGTCACGGGGCTGAAGCCAAATCATTTTTATAACTTAAGGGTCGTCGCCGTCGGGCCCAACAATTTTCGCGCCGGCAGTCAAGTTTTACGCCTTAGGACGTTTGGCAAAGATGGACGACCTCAGCTCGGAAACTCACGACTACCCACGAGCTTCGTCGACCCTGACCACCCTCGAGGCGAAAGCGGCGATGAGAGCGACAATTCTGACAAACGCACCTCCTCGCTGCCTGGCGTGGCGGCTGCACAGGTGCTAGATAACAACTCGACGACTCCCCGCGATGCCGGCGTCGTTGTTCCCGGCCAGCGTCGAAATACGGTCAATCGTCGACATTCCCCTTCAGTTGCGAGTGCCGATCAGCCGCAAATAAGGCAGCCTGCGTCCGCCGACCCAGAAATGTCCCTGGCCGAGCTAAACGAGAAGTTTGAAGGGATCCGGAAAGAAATCGACGACACGCTTGCACTTTACGCCAAGGATGAATTGGAATCGCAGCAGCAAGAGGACGAACTGAGGAAGGACAAGGACCGCAAGAGACAGATCCTGAAGGAGAAGGAAGAGCAGACGGCCCAGTTGAAGGCCATGATACGAACAACTATGGAGCAAATGCGTGCAGCGGAAAAGGAACGTGCGAAAAAGGAACAGCAGTTGAAGGACAAGGAGACCAGGAAGGCCAAGATCCGAGACAGCATTGCAAAGTTTGAAAACGAAACGACTAGGATGAAGAGAGAGCGCGAAGGCTTTCAAGCGCAAAAGACAGAGTTGGCGGAAGGCCGGGATCGCGACGTTGCGAAGCTCGATGAGGACATTACGGAACTCCAAGACAACTGCTCCACGCTCGAAGCGGAACTGAAGGACAAAGGCAAACAGCTCCAGGATCTCAAAGCAACGAGGGAGCAGCTGCCCGGTGCCGACGACGAGCTGTGGAAGGAAGAGGACCTGAGAATTCGACGAGAGTGGGAGTTCAAGAGGAGAGATATCCATAACCGGCTGGTTGCTGAGACTAAGAGCGGGCATATTTTGGGCCAACAAATCCGAGCCCTCAGCGAGCAGCTCAGCATGCAGCAGCAGCAGGCCGGCCTAACATTCTACAACCAACCCAGCTCTGCGAGCATGGACTTCGATTCCTCGCCGGTAGTTCAACCCAAGCGCCTGAGCCACCATGGCAATTCCCTTTCGAACGCCAATCTCCCTTCACCAGACCGCTTGCCTCCTATCGAGCCCAACTTTCAGGGCACTGCGGGATTCGGCACCATCGCCTTTGCCCCAGGCCTCTTCATGGACATGACGGCGGATGGTAATCATGAGCCACAGACGGAAGCTGATCTTAAGGCGGCCGGTGGGCCGTTGAGTCCGTCCGCTCAGACCCTTCTGCCCTCCAACATTTTCGAGGAGAGCGAGGAGGCGGATCCGATGGAGCACCACAGCCCTCTTTTGCCGGAGCCCATCACTGCTGGCGAAGAAGGCCCGCAATCCCCGGCTTCATCGATCGCCTCTTTCAACGTATTCTCAAGCCCACACGGCTCTGCGCATAATCTACCTTTTCCCCAGTACGTGGATAACAGCGACAAGAATTCCCTTCATCTAAACTCGTCACCCGCTGCGCCCCCCGCCACCGGCCATAAGATCGCCAGTTTCCTTTCAACCTTTCAGCGCGGCCGAGGGGCAAAGACGTCGGACGAGGCCGGTCCCCCGATAGGCAGCCTGAAGCCGGGACAGAGCCAATCATTCCCCATTGCAACAGACGACGGCGAGGGGCTCGGTGGCAGGCGCCGCCTCAACTTCTCGTCCTGGATAAGCCGAAACTCCATGGGCCCCGATAGTGTTCCGTCCGGCCACGTTGGACCGTCCAATCCATTCTCAGCCCTACGACTAAACGCGCTGAAAGGCTCACCGACTGCCGTGCTCTCTGAGCGAGACCGCAGGCTATCTAGGCCCGCGTCGATTGCATCCACTGACCTTCCACGGCCGTCAACGGATAGCGGATCAATATGGGGGGCTCCAGGAGATAGTCTGGGGCTGGGCAAGAATCGCCTCTGGTCTCCCAGCGACGGCCGCTGGCCATCGAGGAACGGCTCCAGACGGCCGTCGCTCCAGGGCTCCAACCCTTTGACAACCACCCTAGCCTCTGCGGACGACGAGATCCTGGGTGAAGAGGACTTACTGAACCCCGAAACCTTGCCAAGCCAAGTTGGAGTCATTGGGTCCCGTCCACCTGGCAGTTCCAAATCGATGAGCCAACGCCTCAACCCCGCCGCCCCTACATTCATGGGACATATCTTCAGGAAGGATAGAGACAAGGATAAGGATTCTGGCGCCGACAGGGAAAAGGCTAAAGGGAAAGACAAGGATCGAAGCAAGGACAAGATCAAGGAAGACAAGGCAAAGGCTATTCACGTGACGACCGCGAACCCGGGCATTGAGCTTCCGTCAGGTCTCGACGATTCTCCCTCGGACTCGCGGGTGTCGCGTGACGCCTTCTCTGTGCACACCCAGACCTCGGTGTCCGAGTCACACGAGTCACTGCAACTGGATCCCACCGTGTCCAACCCTGCTTCGGACGTCAACTCAGCGTCAACCTCGAATATCAAGGACCAGGAAAACGTGGTTAGGAAGCTGTTCCGCAAAGGGAGCTCCAGCAAGTTCAGCCTGTCGTCGAGGCTGGGGAAGGACTCGAGTCTGTTTAAGAAGGGCTCGAGCAGCGCTACCAACTCGGACAAGAACATGTCGGCGGAGCATCGGTCGAGCATTGGCGATTTGGATGATCTAGGGGAGGACGTTGCCGTACTGGCACGCAGCTATGACAGCATGGCCAGCAGCCCTTCTCTCGGGCCCTCCAAGTCAAAAGACAGCCGGGAAGGGGGGAGGATGAGCTCGTGGCGCTTCTCCATGTCTTCCATAAAGAAGAAGGGTAAGGACGCCTCAGCCAGGGAGAAGGACAGTTTGGAAATGGAGCGGGCACCGGATGAGGAATGATGTTTGGGGTGGCAGAGGTGCGGCACAATAGGCAGTATGGGGCAATACATTGCTCCAGAAGGAACAAGAACGACTTCAGCGCTTCAGAGCTTGCTAAAGACTTGTCTTCGTGACGAGCGGGAAGAGCATTTTTAGAATTGTAGTATCCTGTCAGCGAGTTATCCCCCTTCGGGTAGTCTGGAAGATGCAGTCCGCCCAACAGGCTTCGGTCAAAGATACATCTGAAGCCTTACAATTACATTCGTAGCTCGGAGCGCGTTGAACAAAGTTCACTCCACGGAACAGCCTTGAGACATTCAGAAACTATGCCAAGAAACAAAGAAATGCCAAATCCCAGCAGAGGCCACATCGCTCTCACTAGCACCCAAGAGTTAAGGGTAATCTCCATGATAAGCGGTTCCTTCATCCAGGGTAGCTGAGGAGGGCACTGCGTAGGCAGGCAAGGTAGCCTGGTACTCGTAGGCGCCGGAGGTTGACCCACTTTCCCCTGCGCTGACGGCTGCGCAAGTTGACAAGTGCGCTGTAACGTACCTACCTATGGAGTACGTCAGGTACCTTAAGGTAAGGCACCTAGCTCTGTGTTCGCAAGGCACTGGCGCAGTGCGTCTTTTGCAACAACCAGCGACACCACGTTGCTAGTAGAGGTCTTGCACGGCCAGGTTCGGCTCGTGCGCTCCGTCCGACACGATGCATGAGGGCCTGGGAGAGGCTTCGTCCATGGACGCAGGTAAAGGACCCCATCGTCTGGCCAGTCGAGCTGTTGCGGGCTGACCTCTGGAACAGTCGAATACGATCCCATGGTCCATCTCAACCTGCTCTTCTCCCACCCATCGACCGTATCGACGATAAATCAAGTCTCGCAGACCTTGAAGGCTCGCCAAAATGAGCTGTCCCACGAAGTCGACACCCTCGAGCTGGCGCAAGCCTATAAACCCGACTCAAGCCTCGAGCGGATGCAGTCGGCTCAGACGGAGCTCGCCCAGCTGTTCCGCAAGATCGAGACGGTGCGGTCGCGCGCGATGGAGACGGAGCAGAACATCACGTCGATGACGGCGGACATCAAGCGACTCGACGGGACGAAGCGGAACCTGACCCTCAGCATGACGGCTTTGAAGCGCCTGCAGATGCTGACGACGGCCTACGAGCAGCTCAGGGGGCTGGCCAAGACGCGGCAGTACCGCGAGTGCGCGGGCCTGCTGCAGGCAGTGCTGCAGCTGATGAAGCACTTCAACAGCTACAGAAGCATCGAGCAGATTGCGACGCTGAGCCGCGAGGTCTCGGAGCTGCAGCGCGAACTCCTGGAACAGATCTGCGAGGACTTCGAGATGGCATTCGCCAAAGGCGAGGTCGCCGCCAAGAAGGGCATGCTGGTGGAGGCCTGCCATGTCATGGAAGCCCTGGGAGACTCGGCGAAATCCCGACTCGTCAACTGGTACATCAATACCGAGCTGAGGGAGTACCGGCAGGTCTTCCGCGGCAACGACGAAGCGGGGAGCTTGGACAACATCGGGCGCCGATACTCGTGGTTCAAGCGGACGATGAAGACGCACGAGGACGAGCATGCCATGATCTTCCCTCCCCACTGGCGGGTGAACGAGGCGCTAGCTGCGGCCTTTTGCGACGGGACGCGCGACGATTTCAAGGGCATCTTGGAGCGAAGCATGCGGCGCGCGGACACCAACAAGGTCGACGTCAATCTGCTGCTCAGCTGCTTGCAAGAGACGCTCGACTTTGAGCAGAGCTTGGAGAAGCGCTTCTCCAACGAGCCACGAGCAAGCATCGACACCCTTAGCTCGACGGAAGAGAGGACGCACAGCTTCAATGGGCTCATCTCCGTCGCCTTCGAACCGTATCTCAGCTTGTGGGTGGACTCGCGAGACAGGCAGCTGGCGGCTATGATACCAAAGTACCGCGGCCAACCGCCCCTTCCAGCCGACGAGGAGTTCTCGCCCCAGGCCGTCATGTCGTCTGCTATCGAGTTGTTCCATTTCTACAAGCTCACGCTATCGCAGTGCGCAAAGCTATCCACCAGCGAGCGCTTGCTGGACCTGTCAAGGACGTTGGCCAAATATCTCGACGAGTACGCGCAACAAGTGCTCCTCCATACGCTGCAAGCCGGCGGGCAGCAAGGCCCGTCTGTCCAAGACGCAGTGCTGGTGCTGAACACGGCAGACTTTTGGCATCTCAATACGAACCAACTGGAGGAGAACATTAAGAAGCGCATTGACAACGACCTTGTATCCAAGGTGGACCTCTCATCGCAGTCGGACGCCTTCTTGGGAGTGGCAAGCGCGGCGGTGCTGGCGCTGGTGCATATCGTGGATCTGGACTGCGAGGGCATCTGGCGAGAGATGAAGAACACAAACTGGAGCACCATGGACAGCGCGGGCGACCAGAGCTCGTACGTGGGAGAGCTGGTGCGGCACGTCGACAGCAAGACGCAGGAGATCCTGGGTGTGGTGACCAAGCAGCAGTACGCGAGGGCCTTCTGCGACAACCTCGTGGAGCATGTGGCGACAGGCTACATTAACAGCATTGTGCAGTGCCGGCCAATCTCGGAGATTGGCGCGCAGCAGGTAATGGCCCCCGATGACGAGATGGCTTCAACAATAGTGATGCGAGTGCTAACCTCTTGCGCAGATGCTCGTTGACAAGTACGCCCTCACAAAGGCATTTGGGAGCTTGATAACACACCACAACCCGTCGCCGAACCAGCAGGCGCCCCCATCCGGTTTCGTGAGGAGAGTTGAGCATTCGATGAACAAGATGGACCCGCTCCTCAAGACGCTGCAAGTCCGGGCGTCGCCGCCCGAAGGCCTCGTGCAAGCCTACCTCATCCACATTGGCGACCGCTCCGACACCAACTTCAAGAAGATCCTGGAACTCAAGGGGGTCCGCAAGCAAGATCAGGCACACCTCATTGAGCTCTTCGGCATCCACCGCGAGGGCAGCGCCAACGACAAGCTGGTGCAGAGCTCGCCGCTGCTGACGCCGCTGATGACGGGCTCCGGCCTGGGGAGCAGCAGCGGGGGCGTCGTCGGCACCGGGCTCGGGGTGATGAACCCAACGGCGGCGCTGAGCGCGGCCTCGGCAACGACGCGCTTCGATGCCGGATCGCTGGGGGAGAAGCTGCTCAGCGCGGCGCGGGACATCGGGGCGAGCAGCGGGGCGGACCGCGGAGGGCCGAGCGGCTCGGAGAAGGCGACGATCAATGAGAACCTGCGCAGCTTTGGCAAGTTCTTCAAGAAGGACTTTGGGGGGCTCGGCGCGCGGTTCGGCAAGCGGGACGGGAGTGTCGGCGCAGACGAGGGCCAGCGATAGATGCAGATGCAGACTTGGCGAGCCGTCACCGTCCACAGCCTTGCAGATGTTGGATGCGGCCGATGAGCCGAGCCATATATATGTGAGATGTTCTATGCGGCCTCCATCGTTGCCACGAGATGACGTACATACTACGATACAACCATGCCATGTAGCTGCAATTCAAGGCGTCCAGGGAATGGTGCTGCCGCAGTGAATCGAGCCCGCGAGCCTTTGTCTCTTTCACACACCGTGAGCCACGTCGCCGACATCCGACTGGGATACTGGATGTTGCGCATGATGAGGCGGGCTTCCATGATATTAGTCAACGGAAGGGGTGACATCCGATGGCGCGACCGATCACGACGTCCCTCTCCGTCTATTCGTATTGAAAGATGCAACTAATTCCAAATGTCCCGGCTCCACCGCAGCAGGCGCTGGCAGCTTAGAAATCGCCCTCTGGAATCCCAGAGGCCGGCTCCGCAAGGGCGTGGCGTTGAAGCGCAGCACCAGGCAGGCACTGGAGGTATTTAATTGACCGGCCCGCCTAGCGAATTACTCGCGCTTGGTTGGCCCCATCCCACCGCCCCGAGGTGCCGACCGCCCCGCCATTGCAACATCGCGAAGATTGAACGCGCGCAAACCGCACCTCAGGCACCAGGCACGAACCGATAGACGGCGCTCAACGAAGCAACGACCACATCCGACTTCCAGGCACGCACGCTCTCACCCACACGACCCCAACGCAGGAGAGAATAGCCGCCAAACTGTCGGCCTCACGGTTCGCGCGGACGCTCAGATCGAGTGCTGGGCTATCGATTGCGGCTGCGGCGACGACGTTCCAGAAGACCAGCGTGCCGCCAAAGGACTTCGGCGCGAGAAAGATGCATAGCAAGGTTGTCGGTATGTCGCTGCCACGCCTGGGCTCTGCCGCGAGAGAAGGGGATGCTAACGGGACACAGTCATCGGGTCCGGGCCCGCGGCCCATACCGCGGCCGTCTACCTGTCCAGAGCAGAGCTGAAGCGTGAGTGTCTCTTGCATCCCACGGCCAGGCGAGGGGCGACACTGACGCAGGAGGATGTGCAGCCGTCCTGTACGAGGGCTTCATGGCCAACGGAACGGCGGCCGGCGGCCAGTTGACGACGACGACCGAGGTGGAAAACTACCCGGGCTTCCCCAAGGGTATCATGGGCCAGGAGCTGATGGTGAGAAGAAGCCCCCTCCCACTCCCCCCTCCCCGTCTCTTCCTACGCGGTCACTCTCGCGGAGACCACAGCTGCTGACGTTGCGGCGCTCCCAAGGACAACATGCGCGCCCAGTCGGAGCGCTTCGGCACCGAGATCATCACCGACACCGTTACCAAGCTCGACCTCTCGTCGCGGCCCTTCAAGTATAGCACCGAGTTCAACCCAGACGAGACGCACACGGCCGACGCCGTCATCGTCGCGACGGGCGCCTCGGCGCGCCGCCTCAACCTGCCCGGCGAGGACAAGTACTGGCAGAACGGCATCTCGGCCTGCGCCGTGTGCGACGGCGCCGTGCCCATCTTCCGCAACAAGCCCCTCTTCGTCATCGGCGGCGGCGACTCGGCCGCCGAGGAGGCCACCTTCCTGACAAAGTACGGCTCCCACGTCACCGTCCTCGTCCGCCGCGACGTCCTCCGCGCCAGCAAGACCATGGCCAACCGCCTCCTCGCCAACAAGAAGGTGACGGTGCGCTTCAACAGCCACGCCACCGAGGTCCGCGGCGGCCCCGACGGCCTCATGAGCCACATCGTCGTGCGCAACAGCTCCACCGGCAAGGAGGAGGTGCTCGAGGCCAACGGCCTCTTCTACGCCATCGGCCACGACCCGGCCACGGCCCTCGTCAAGGGCCAGCTCGACATGGACTCGGAGGGCTACATCAAGACCGTCCCCGGCACGACGCAGACGAGCGTCGAGGGCGTCTTCGCGGCTGGCGACGTGCAGGACAAGCGCTACCGCCAGGCCATTACCAGCGCCGGTATGTTCCCTTCGCTTCTTACCGAGGCTTATTCTGTGGCCGCTGACCCGTCTCGCAGGTACTGGATGCATGGCTGCTCTCGAGGCGGAGAAGTTCCTCGTCGAGCAGGAGGACTAGACTTGAAAATTTTGTTGAGAAGGAAAGAAGACATAGAGAGGCATATAGATGCAACCCAACCCATAGACGAGGTGGACCTCGAATATAAAAAAGTCACCGACATGACGTGGAACCATAACACTTTCACTCGCAAGCAAGAAAATGCTATTTTGTACAGTAGTATCGCCATGCCTGTGCACTCTTGCCTATTGCTCAGACACTCTGTCTAATGTGCCGATCCGTCCCTTGCAGCATCGCTCGATAGCTGTCCCTGGTGCTAGATCTCATGTGTAAAGGATATATCACCCATTCCTGTCCCCATGCAGTAAACGCCTGCTGAAATTAATCATTGCCAGGTTCTCTTTTCCCAAATATTACTCCTTAGCTGCCATCCCTCTTACTCACGCTCCAGAACAGCGGGAGCGGTGATGCTGGTGTTGTTGAGCTTCTCGAGGCCCTCGCCGCCCTGTGAAATTGCTTGTCAGCATCGAGGCAGGCATGCGTGATGGTGGAGGAAGACACTTACGTAGCTAATGAGGGGAGACACCTCGATACCGCCGTCGGCCAGGACGGTAGCCCCGGCCTCCTGGGCCCAGCGCTGGCCCTGAGACATGATGTCGCGCTTGCTAGTATCCGGGTCGTCCTCGCCCTTGCCTCGGGCGTTCTTCAGAGGCGAGAACTCATCCTCGCGGCGAACCTCCATGCAGGCAAACTTGTCCAGCGACAGCATGGGGAAGACGTCGAAGACGAACTGCTCCAGCTTGATGCCGTTGGGAGACTCGGGCTTCACCGTCTCGCCAGACTCGAGGTCGATGGTCGGGATCTTCTTCCGGGCGACGTGGTGGGGCAGCTTGTGCGCCCACTGCGGGATGGACTCGAGGAAGCGGAAGGAGTAGTAGTGGTTGACGATGTTGGCAGCGCGGAACTTGAGGACGCCGGGGTGTTGGGGGTCCTCGGCCGCGGCCGTGGCCTCGTCGATCTCCGAGTACTCGACGACGTCGGGCTTGCCGTTCTTGGACAGGATGAGGCCGACCGATTCAGTGGCATTGCGCTTGCGGACGACCTTGGTGGCGATGTCGACGTCCAGCGAGGCCGAGAAGCCAACGAAAACGGGGTCGGCGACCTTGACCAGGCAGTTGTCAACGCAGTAGGCGTGGATGTGCTCGATGCCGCGCTTGCGCATGTCATCGAGGACGCCGGACACGACGAGAGCCTGGTAGATGCCGCCGTTGCCGTCCGGAGCCACGGCCACCCTGCCCTTAGCCTCGAGCATGATCTTGCCATCGTTGGAGATGCAGGGCAGGACGCCCTGCTCAAAGATGGTGACGTTGGCGCTGTCCAGGCCAAAGAACTTGTTCTCCTCGAAGAACTGCTGCGTCGGCTGGCGAGTCGGGCCGCTGGTCATGACGTACCAGGGCACGACGGCGGAGCTGCCACCAACCTTCTTGGCGGCCAGCTCCTGGATCTTGCGGATGCGTTCGGCCTGGATCTGGAAGAGCGACTTGTGCGAGGGCAGGCCGATATCGTAGCAGCCCTTGGGCGCAGAGCTGCCGAGGCGGGTGCCCTGGCCGCCGGCCATAAGCACAACGGCCACCTTGTTCTGGCCGATGAGGTCGAGGCCCGAGCTGTACCACTTGCTGATGTCGTCGGCGCTGGAGTCGAGGATGCTGGCTGTGGCGGAGCTGGGCAGCGGCTCAAGCTTGTCCGGGGAATCGTCCGTCTCGGCCGGGGCCAAGGCCCTCTTGGCGATCTCGTTGATGCGAGCCGGGTCGAAGCCGGAGAGCTGCTCGAACAGAGCGCCCTTTTCCTCGTCGCTACCGAGCGAGTCGTAGAAGGTCAGGACGTGGTCCTGGCCGGCAGTGGCGTACTTCTCTCGAAGCTCGGCAAGAGCCTCGGTGGAGGGTGCGGCAGGGGCCGCGGCCGAAGGCTTGGAGCCAATGTGCAGCATCTCCTTGACCTTGTCCATGGCGGGAGCTCTCAGGAGGCGACGGCGATGCGGTGGTGGGGCAAACGATTTGAGAGGACAGCGACGGCTGCAGGAGACGGCGTGGGAGGGATGATGAGCTCGTCGGTGGTCAATTGAGGGAAGGAAAATGACCTGGATTTCGGGATGGAAGGGGGAGAGTCGGAGGGAGAGAGGAGAGAATGAAGATCAGGGGAAGCATAGGGAAACGGCAGCGGCGGTGGTGGTGGCTGTACGTTATAAGTAAACACTTGTGCTGATCTCGTACGGAAAGCAGGCTGACGTCGTTGAGCCCCGCCAGCCAAGCCCTGAGCTTGCACTCCATTTCCAGGGCCAGGGCGCCCGAGATGGAGGGTTGGAGGGGCAGCGGCATTAGGTGCAGTTCAGGCGCAGCGCCTAGTTACAGCGCCCAGGTGCCTAGGCGACGGACGGACTTCAGAGTTCAGCGCCATACGAGTAGGGGACCGGAGGGGCTGGCGACCCCTGAATGCGCGGCTGCCCCGCTACGCCTCACTGAGTCGCTGCACACCTGAACTCACTGCTCACCTCCCGCGAAGGGATCCATATCGAGGTCGCAAGCCAGGCCCTGCTCGCGGCCCACCAGCGAAACGGCACCTTTTCTCGCCCAATCTCGGCCTGCACCGTCTCACGGCAGACAAGGCCATTGTCTAGCGCCCCGGAGCTGAGACAAAGCCACCGCACCGCCAGCACTCCTCTCTCTGCGGCCCCGCTGCTAATGAGGCTCATCGCTGACGAGCGGCGACGCAGACGGCAACTGGAAAGTGACGGTGCGACGTCGCCCAGCGCCGCTGGCAGACAAAGAGCTCGGCGGTGGCAAAACAAGACTCAGCTCGATGCCACGGAAGCGGCCCTTCCGCAGACTGCAGCCAAAGCGTCTCGTATCCGCCGTCGGGTGTTGACGTCGTGCAAGCCCGTTAACGGGGGATCGGCCTCAGGGGTGGACACTGCACCGGGCAACCGACGGGGCATGTTAAAAATGGCAATGGCGGCATGGGTCAAGCACCCGATAGGAGGCTGCGATGGGGCCCGGCTCTGCACCTTGTTTGCCGGGAGAAGCGAGAGAGGGTTTGGAGGCGCAGCAAACCGGGCCCGCACTCAAAATAGCACCATCCCCCGATATTGCACGAGGTCAGCGCTTTGGCCTAGCCGAGCTGGCCCAGGAATGATCGTGCTGCGGAACGGGCAGCGGCAACGTGGCGAACGGTGGTCAATAAGGTATTGGCCAAGGCTGGATGAGGCTGGCAGCCGCTGCTGTGCCCAAATGCTTCGTAGCTTCAAGCCACAAATGACCGTGCCTGGCCGCACCTCAGCCAAGGCGTACCTGAAGGGTGACCGTGAGCTCGGATAAACCGTGCATGCAACGGAGGCAGCCACCGAGTGGACGTTGAGCCGGGACTCATCGACGACCGATATTACTGCTCGTGAAATCTGCTGCCTGCTGGACCAATGTGCTCGACCAGGGATAGAGCGAGAGCTGAGGCTCTTCCAAAGTGAAGCGAGGCGAGGCCAGAAATTACATCCACTCTGCCCGCGATGGCCTCGGCTTTGGACCTGCAACGAATGGAGGAACACAGCGAAACCGGCTCGCGTGAGCCGCCGACCTTCAAGGGCCGGCTCGAGCTCGACGGCTTCAAGTACAGCGCCGCCGATGCTCCTCCCCGTCGGAACCCCCCGCGGAGCGCGACCTCATCGGCCGTTGCATCACCCTCCCGCAGCGCCGCCATCGCCGCCGGCGATGAGCCATCACCGTCATCCTCACGAGGGGGTGCAACCTCCCGTAGCCGCACTGCAACCCCGAGCTCGCCCAGCAAGGGCAAGAAACGCAAGCGCCCCAGCGCCGGCTACGCTCCGCCCTCGACGTACGCCCATCTGCCGCTGTTGCCGGACGCCATCGCGCCCAACCTGCTCGTCCTCTTCGTCGGCCTCAACCCGGGCATCCAGACGGCCCGCTCGGGGCACGCCTACGCCCACCCCTCCAACCTCTTCTGGAAGCTGCTCTTCTCGAGCGGCGTCACGCCCCGCCTCTGCCGCGCCGACGAGGACCGCCAGATGCCGGCGCTGTACTCGCTCGGCCTGACCAACATCGTCGCCCGCCCCAGCCGCAACGGCGCCGAGCTCAGCCGCCGCGAGATGGACGACGGCGTGGCCATCCTCGAGGACAAGGCCCGCACCTGGCGGCCCGAGGCCATGTGCGTCGTGGGGAAGAGCATCTGGGAGAGCATCTGGCGGGTCCGCCACGGCGGGCAGCCCGTCGGCAAGGCGTTCCGCTATGGCTGGCAAGATGATGAGGAGAACATGGGCGTCATCGAGGGCGAGTGGCAGGGCGCCAGGGTCTTTGTGGCGAGCAGCACGAGTGGCCTCGCGGCGTCGCTGTCGCCGGCCGAGAAGCAGGAGATTTGGAATGGATTGGGGGCCTGGGTCAAGACGAGGCGGGCCGAGAGGGAGCTGGAAGCTGAGAAGGAAGCCGGGGCGGAACAGGAGGAGAAACAGGAACAGAAATCATGATGTTCTGATTTGGGAAACGTACAGCGTGCATGGATACGCGCCATGTCGCATGAATCAAGACGGTTCGCAATATGTAGTTTGGGTGCATACAACATGGGATTGCGCTGATACTTTTGGAATTGATTCAAGTCTAGACACTACCTTACACTGATCCCGGCTCGTATCAGCTTCCTAACAGTCCTAATTGTTGATGAAAAGCTCGTCTCGCCCGACTCCGTACGCCAGCGTCCCCTCTCGCCACCCAGGCCTCTATGCCTCACTTGCACCGCTTCTCGACCACGCCAGGGCCGTTTTCCTCGTACTCCTTCCGCGAAATCCACATCTGGTGGAAGGTGCCCAGGCTGGCCAGGATGCTGCCGCCGATCCAGGCGCCGAACCGCCGCTCGCTCGTCAGACCGGCCGCGTGGATCTTTACCTTCAGACCGGGGTACATGGCCGTCAGCTCGTTGTTGAGACGGTCGTTGAATCCGTTGATGAGGCTGGTGCTGCCGGTGACGACGACGTTGGCGAGCAGGTTGCCGCGCAGGTCCACGTCGACGGCACCGAGCGCCGCACGGATGAGCTCCGGGATGGTCTGGGCCTTGGTGAGGCGCTCCGCCTCCGGCACGGGGTATCCGGCGTTTTCGTCCCACATGCCCTCCGTGGCCTTGAATCTTTGCTCGCGCCACATCTGGTTGTAACCGTCGGGCATCTCAAACACTCGGCCAGGCTGCGTCCTAACGTACTCTTCGTTTCCTGGTGCACTGTATCGGCCGGGCCCGCGCCACACCTCCACCACCGACTCCTTGAACTCGGTCAACGTGCGCTCCTCCTCGTAGGCTCGGAAGGAGTCGCTGATCTGGTAGGGGAAGTTTCGCAGCCGTGCCTGAGCAGGAGTGCCGGCATCCACGGGCGACTTATTCTCGACCATGAACGTCGGCACCAGGTTGACCTTGGGTTCGGACGTCTCCCACATGTTGCGGATCTGCGACGACAGCCACAGACCGCCAACCGGGGAGCGCTGGATGGACCGCTTGAGTACCATTCCGTCGTGGATGGCTGTGACCGAAGTGTTGGAGCCGCCGATATCGATGACAAGTGCAGTCGCCTTGCCGGCAGCAAAGGCGGAGAGGACCGGCGTGCGACTCAACCAGAAGGCGGGACAACCCCAGTTCTCCATGATGATCTCAATGGCCTTTTCTCGCGCCTTAGGCGTGTTCCAGGGCGCCTCCGTCATCAGCAGCGGGTTGTCCTGCAGCGGCTTCTCTTGGGCCTCGGCCTCCTCCATGGCGACGTCTCCCTCGCCGTCCTGCTCCTTGACGTCGTCATTGAGGCCGTTCTTGGATGGCGGCGTGGCTTGCTCGGGTTGCAGGCGCTTGATCAACATGTGCTCCCAGATCTTGGACGCGACATCCCAGTCCTCGACGACGCTGTCCTTGTTCATGTAGTTGCGCACCTCGAAGTCGGGGCGGGGAATGAGGCACTCGTCGCCAAAGACGTCTCGCTTGGGCTCGCTGTTGAAGTGGCCGTAAAACGACGGTAGGATCGACTTGGGGACATCTTCGCCGGCGAAGCCTGCGCGCGTGTTGCAGTACCCTGGGTCGAGGACGAGGGCAGAGACCTCATCTGCAGCAGTTGTTAGCCGGCATTGGCCCAAGGCCGTCGCGACGCATCGCGAGGGAGGATGGGGACGGGCAACGCACCTCCGCCGTAGATGTCGGTGGGCTGCGCCGACGTGGGCAGGGGCTGCTGAGCCATGACGGGTGGTTGTACGGCGAACGCAGCGGGCGGTCAATGTCCCGATTGATGGATGTCTCGTGAAGATGAGGGAGTCGCTTGGGGTGAGGTGAGGTGGTGTCGCGTCGGAGCAAATTTCCAGCCTGGTGGTCGGTGGTTGGTGATTCGCCTGATTCGCCTCTGCAGCTCCAGAGCGGGCGAGGCTGACGCTGTCCCTGGTGCCAAAGTTGCTTTGGCGCATGCATCCACACTGCATGCGACTGGCGGGGGAGTGACTGAACAGGGGTGCTGCTCCATCGCCAGAAAAGTTCGACATCGTCACGACAGCTCTTTTTTCTCTCTCTCTCCCTACTCACGCCCACACTTGCGCAACTCTCCACGAGTTGTAGCCGCGCGTGGAAGGCTTTTCACGAGCCCTCGCTATGAACGTAAGTACATTCTTCGTCAAATTCTTTTCAACGAGCGTGCTCCATCATGATGAATTGCATTTTTCGCTTCAGAACCGCTGCGATTGACGCAGCTTGCTGCGTGTGATTATATCATTGCCAATTCCTGAATTTTCTATTTCTCCTTTTTTCCCTTGCACTTCAAAACCTGCAATACAATCGGCCTCGAAAGGGACGCTAACATTGTGTTCCCAGGCGCCATGAGAGCAAACAGATGCATTCGCCTGGCTTGCCGGCCTGCGATATCGCAATGGTGCTCGCGCTCACCCTGTAGCCCGGCAGTTGCACGGCCTCACCTTGCGACGCCGGCCCGATCTCTATCCACGGCACCAGATGGCCGTTCCAAGCCGTCGAGGTTCGCCAGTGAGCAGGAAGGCCGGGGGAGCGTGTCGCCCTTCAAGCAGCACCGGCAGGAAGAGCTACGTGAAGACCAAGGGAGCGAGGATCCACTCTATCCCGACCCGTACCCTAGGCTGGAGTCATCTACCCAGCGCAAGAGCGTCCCCGAGTTTCTGGAGGACTTCCACGAGAGGCTCTCGGGCGAGCAGGTCTCCCTCACCGGCCGAGTTCGATCCAAGCGGGTCGTCGGCAAGTCGCTCATCTTCCTGGACATTGTGAACGAGTTCCAAAAAGTGCAAGTCATGATCAACAAGAACAAATGCGTGTCCGAGAAGAATAGAAGAATCCATAAATTCGCCCTCTTTAAGAACTTAATACAAGTCGGCGACCACATCTGTAGGAATACTGCGCTTCCCCAATGGCCTCCGTTGGCTGACAAAGTTTGCAGCGGTCACCGGCATTGCCACTCGTACCAATAGCGGAGAGCCGACCCTCGAGGCCCGGCAACTCCCCGAACTGTTGTCGCCGTCGATGGAGCAAATACCCGAAAAGCTCACCGATGCGAAAACGCGGATGCAAGAGCGCCACGTGGACATGCTCGTCAACCGAGAGGTGATCGACGTCCTCAGGCTACGTGCTGAAATCACCAAGCATATGAGGGATCACTTCCACTCGAAGCGATTCCTCGAGTTCCAGACACCCATCCTGGCCGAGAACGCTGGAGGCGCCGTTGCCCGGCCCTTTGTCACAAGGGCGACCGAGTTCCGCAACAAAGACATGGCCCTCCGGATAGCACCGGAGCTGTGGCTGAAGCGACTGGTCGTCGGCGGCGTCGACAGGGTCTTTGAGATTGGCCCTGCCTTCCGGAACGAAGGCATCGATGCTACACACAACCCCGAGTTCACCATGTGCGAATTCTACAGCGCCTATACCAACCTGCAAGACCTCATCAACGAGACCGAGGAGCTGATTTGCAGCCTGGCGAAACATTCCCAGAAATTGATATCCACACAGCTGACGTCCTTGCCCTCTATCGACTTGAGCCGGTTTCTTCGTCCCTTCAAGCAGGTCGAGTTCATTCCGGGACTGGAGCAGGCCATAGGAATACGCTTTCCGAAGCTCACCGCCGAGGACGCTCTTCCCGAATTGCTTGCCGTCTTGAAGCTTGCCGGAATCAGAGTACCCGGCGAGGTGCCGAATTCTCTTCCCAAGCTCCTCGATCGACTTGCGGCGATTTACTTGGAGCCGATGTCATTCAAGGAGCCTCTGTTCATAACCAACCACCCCGTATGCATGTCTCCGCTGGCGAAGGGCTTCTTGTGTCCGAAAACGTACCAATTGGTATCCGCGCGTGCGGAGCTCTTCATTGGCGCCAGGGAGCTTGCAAACATGTACGAGGAGGAGAACGACCCCGAGGAGCAGAAGCGCAAGCTAGCAGCGCATCGCAACCTGGTCAACAAGCCGGACGGCGGGGTCGGCTTTGAGGAGAGCCCAGCAGCAGAGCAGCCGGCGGCGACTCTGGCCGAGGAGGCTGAGGGGGACGAATGGGAGACGTCTCCCTTGGACCAGAGCTACATCCGGGCATTGGATTATGCGCTCCCGCCCACGGGAGGATGGGGCTGCGGCGTCGAGCGGTTGGTCATGCTCTTCTCCGGCGCGAACAGGATCAGCGACTGCCTGAGCTTCGGCACGCTCCGCAACGTGGTCGGCTTGTCGGCTGAGAAGGAGGCTGGCTCGGATAACACTGTATAGATGGGGTTGAACGAAGCGCACAGCCATTCGATTCGTGGCATGCTCGTCGACGGACATTTTGTATACTAGCATAACCTGTACATCACAGCGGAGCGTCTGAACCTTTACGTCAAATACTCGCCCCTCCCGCCTATCCAGGTTTTCGCGACACTAAGAAAGGCAGCCCCTGAGGACATGGTTCTTGACTGAATGAAGCTAATCAAACAAGAGGTATCTCGAAAACAAAAGAAGGAAGTCAAGTTCAACCACTCAGCCACGCTTGACGGCCGTGAAACCCGCACAGCACCTACATCTCCCCATGTCTTCTCAACAGCTCACCTCCTCACGAGGACACCTGGAATAAGCTGGACATGTGACTTCCTTGAGGTCCATTTATCCAAGATCGCACGGTGGCATCGTCTAAACCCGCCGAAAAGTCCGTGTCGTCCGGCAAGCGCTTGATGGAGACGCTGGCCGTTGACTCGTCGAACACGGTGGCAACCTTGATGAACTTGTCGACGGGGCGCTCGAAATAGTCAGAGCTGCCAGCGCCGTTGGCCAGATGAAAGGTGCTCTTGCACTTGGTGTCCCCCGAGGCGAGGACCTCGTAGATGTCCGCCTCACCGCAGCCGGACTCCCAGCAGCTGCAGCCGCTGTACTGGGCCGTGCGGGGGATGCGCGCGTTGAGGGCCCAGAGGGCGGGCATGTCGCCGTTGAAGCCGCGGTTGCCGTCGAGAGGCATCTTGAAGTGGAACAGAAAGACCTTGTTGGCGCCCGCGAAGCCCTCTGGAGGAGAGATTGGAGTCAACACTCTGATGCTCGCAAGGTGAAAGGAAGACAACGAAGAGGGGGTTTGACATACTATAAGCGATATCCTCAGCACGAGAGAAGCCGCAACTTGCATCGCACTTTTGGGCGCTGAAGATGGCAAACTCTTTGTTGGAGGGGAGGGAGACGTCCTTGAGGGTCTGCGGCGAGCTGGAGCCGCCAGTGCCATCGGCGTTGAGATAGGAAAGGGAATTTCCCCAAGTGCTGTTATACTCGGCGTCAGCCTTTGATCTCGAATTATTCGCAACAACACGTACGTGTCCCAGACACCAGAGCCCTGGCCGCCATAGTTTCCCATAAAGACCATGTTCTCAGCGACCTGCTTTTCGGCGTTGTAATAGGCAATGCGATCCCATCCCCCGCCAGACGGGCCTGGTTTGTTGGGAGGCGCCTTCTCTGCCTTGGAGGGGTTGTCGGCCGGATGAGAAGCCGGGGGAGGAGGCTGAGCAGCGGGAGGAGGAGAAGGAGGAGCAGGCGGTGGCCGAGGGGGAGCAGCAGGAGGAGTTGCGACGGGTAACGGGGCTTTCGTTGGAGCGCCGCCGAACCAGTTGTTCTCCCACGAGACAACCTTGCCATCGATGGTGGCAACGACCATATCAGCCTTCTTCTGCTGCTCATGTAGATGTTGGTGACCGAAGGCTCGGCCATGGACGTTACGCGGGGCCGTCATGCCGCGCCGTTTCTCTTTCTTCTTGGGAGCGAGGTTATACACGGCAGCTTCCTTTAGCTGGAAGGGCCCTCGGATGTGAATTGATAGCTGAAATTGTCAGACGCCTGCTCTCACAGCATCATGCCTATTTTGAGTACGCCGCCAAGGGACTCACATCTTGATCCAAAGGGGCCAGTGGCCCGGCGTAGGGCTGGTCCTCCGTTGGGCACTCTCCATTGGATCCCATGCCGGTGACAGCCTTGAAAGAGCCCTTGCCTACGATGCCTTCATAGAGAATGTGGCTGACCTCGCCGCAAAACCAGTTGCCGCCTTCATCGACGGCCGTGCCCGAGCATTGCTGAGTGAGGGCCGACGCCCAGCCAGCAGTAGCCAGCAACAAGGACTTGCTGTACTTCATTGCCGCTGGCTTGTGTTTCTGTTGGGACCGAATTCTCAAGCGCAATTACAGCCCTCGGGAAGATTTGAATATCGAGAAGCACTTTGATCAGAATCCTGCCCCTGATCAAGGAGACGGGCGGGGACAAGTCGACGGTTATGTGAGGGAGAGACCAGAAAAGCAACAAAGGAGTGGACGCCGATATGTCTCTTTACCTCTCACCAAGTAAAAGACAATCGTTGAACAAGATGAAGTACAAGCAGTCAAAGAGAGGCCGGCCAGACTCCCGGTCACGATGGCGACGGGGGCAAGGGCCTCAATACATAGTCCCTACCTTGCGCACAGGCGACCTTGGCGAGCTGCTCCGTACTCGTATAATTCACGGCCCCATGGCCCCCGTCGTTCATCGCCCGCTTGAGCAGCTACAAACGCCTCCCCATTTGGGGAATGAAGAAGGGGCTGGGCTGTCGCAAAAGCCCACTAGCTGGGGCTGGTCGGGCAGACCAACAGCTAGCCGCGTGCAGGCGGAATCGCATCTTTGCTGAGGCCATTGTACGGAGGACGCGGCAACAGTGGTATTGCGGGTGAAGCTGCGGCACGGGGCCAGCATCATCGGCGACCAATGAGGCCCTCTAGATGCGCACTGCCAGGTTGTCGAACCAACAAGGGGCACACCAGCGCTGAGGACAAGGCTCTAGACGAGACGAATCTGACGGGATGAGCCATGGATCGGCCATGGCGTCGGAGCCCAGACCAGGCGCGTAAAAAAGTCGCGCTCCATTCAACCTGCGACACTGGTAAGCCGCGGTCGTCGGGGGCCAGAGCAGGGGGCTGGGGCCGAGGAGTGGCCAGTTTGGAAGCGATCATCCGATAAGCAATGAGGCGATCTGTGTTCTTCTGTCCTCTGGGAAAACTTAATTTCATGTGCACTTGCGAAATGGGACATGAAGCCCTACGCTGGCTTGGACGGGGGCTTCGTGGAAGAAGAGGTGCCTCATAAGTGTCAGCGCACAGCGACGGCGCCCAAGGTAAGCGTGGCGACGGGGATGGTGGTAATGGAGCCCCCACGGGGCATGGAATCCGATGCTGGGAACGGCGCAAGGCTCGAACGACGGCCGGCTGGACGTATGGATCGATGGGCGAGGTGGGCGAGTAAGGTAGCCTGGAGGCAACGCAACTTGCTGAGATGTGTGAGAGAGCCTGCAGCCGCGCTCGAGATGCAGGGGACGTGACAGCTGCCCCTGGCAATAATGAGAGCGACGAATAGACGGCAGGCAGGCGTGCCCAGCCAACAGCCCATGGGCTCACCGTACCTGCCCGTCTGCACGAAGGGCTGTACATACGAGTAGGAGCATGCCATCGCCTGCCTGCTTTGGAACACACCTGTCCAAGGGCGATGTCGGCAGGCGGCCAGGCACAGCCGGCACTTCGTATTCAGCATCGCATCGACTGCATCCAACATGCTTCGCACACGGCCGACAATAGGGGAACGTGAAATGTCCGGCCCATTGTCACGAGCACGCACGTCGTTGCCTGGAACGGCAGAACTACCAGAAAGCAGACGCAGATAGCAACTCAAACACATGCATGCGGGCTCATGAGGTACAGTACTGTACTGTACTGGTCTGTACGCATCAAAAGGTGGCATATGATTGATTACCTTGTACGGATATTGACTGTTCGCCCATCGCCTCACGGTCACGTAAGTAGTCTTGGGCCGTTGATACGTTGATAATCAAGGTTCCTGGTTCGACGGCAGCAGAAAAGAACTTCCAAGGCCCTCGCGGTGGCCAAGCCAAGTCGCTGCTCCCGAGTTGCCATTTACCCGCACTCAATCTATCATGACACGAACCTAGTCGTCGAGCCCAGCCCACTCGCCGTCATCCTCACCAGCGACGCGCTCGCTCCCGCCCTCCGTCTTCCGCCGCTTGCTGCCCTCGATGGCGCCCTGCCTGTTGTGCTCCTTGCGCCGCTCGTACCCGCTCTGCGACGTGATCTTGGCCGCGCTCCCGCTCCGGCGCGACTCGACGCCCCTCTCGCGCAGCTTCTTGCGGTCTGCCTTGGCCACCTTGGGCAGCGCGTCGAGCAGCCACTTCTGCACGCCCGCGTCCGCCCCCGTCTTGCCCGCCTGCTTCTCGCTCGCGGCGATGACGTTGGCCACCGTCTTGACGAAGGGGATGTCGTCCTTGGTGTAAAAGGTGACGGCCACGCCGCCCTCGCGGCCCGCCCGGCCCGTCCGGCCAGCGCGGTGCACGTAGGCGGCGCTGGAACCGGGCACGTCGTAGTTGACCACGCCGTTGACGCCGGCGAAGTCCACGCCGCGGGCCAGGACGTCGGTCGTGATCAGGACCCAGATTTCTCCGGCCCGGAACTTGCGCATGATGGCTGCCCGGGCTGGGTCAGGCAGGCTGCTGTGGAGGGCAGCTATTCTTGACGAGCCACCAGCCTCGATCGGGATGTCGTATTTCAGCTCTTCGTGCAGTGCGATGGCTCGGTCGATGGTCTGAGTAAACACCAAGAAGGGAGGCCGGAGCGGCGGACCCGAGTCGATGCTCGAGGTGGGGTGCAGCAGCTGACGGAGAGCCAGAAGCTTTCCTTGCTCGCTGGCCGTGTAGGTGAGCTTGTGCACGATGTTCGGCACCGCCGTGTCCTTCAAACCGACGACCAGTCTGATCAGGGGCTTCGGGGTGATGCCCAGCGCCTCAGCCCGCGTCTTCAGCTGCGCAGTGACGAGGGACTCGATGTTGGACCCCATGGTCGCTGACCAGCAAGAGGCTCGCATCTGGGAGCTGGTGCATGCCGTCCAGATGCCAAGAGTCTGTTCGCGGAACAGTGGATCGAGGAGAACATCCGCCTCGTCCAGAATCAGATCGCGAACTGTGGGGAGGACCTTGTGAGTGCCACTTGGTCCAGACGTGAGAAAGTTGAGCAGGAGGAGAGGCGTCGTGACGAGAATGTCGGCCTTTGTCGTCGGCTTCAGCTTCTTGGGGGCAGCCTTGTCATCCTCCGACTCTTCTTCCTCTTCGTCGTCGTCTGCCTCGTCCTCGGAGCTGTCTTCGACCAGGTCCTGCTGCTCAGCGGCAAGGTTCATACCCTTCTTCATGCCGACGATCCTGAGGCCCGTCCCCTGCGCCAGCTTATGGCCCTCGTTGGCAATCTGATACGCAAGCTCGCGCGTCGGCGCCACAATGACGGCTTCCAGCTCGTGGATACCGTGCAGATTCTCCTGCGCCCTCCTCCGCATGATGTTGTTGATGGCTGGTATCAGGAAGCTGATCGTTTTCCCGCTGCCCGTCGGGGCAACGGCCAAAAAGTCCACGCCAGCATCCAGCCCCTCCTCTTCGCGGCCCAGCGCAATGTCGGGCCGGAGCAGCAGGGGCAGGCTCCCGAGCTGGACTTCCGTAGGCACCCGATAGCCCTCGGCGACGAGGTTGTCGAACATGCGGCGCGAAATCCCGTAGGTGCTGCGAAGGTCCCCGAACGAGTCGAGCGGCTGCGGGAAGAGCTGCTTCTTCTCCTCCTTCTTCGCCTCGAGGACGGCCTTTTGCTTCTTCTTGGACTTGGTGACCTTTTTCTGCTCGTCGACCTTGGACAGGAGGGTAATCTTGAGGCGGTGCGAGCGCAGGAGCTGGCGGCATTCGTCCTCGCTCAGCGTCTTGGCCGGCGCCGGGGCAGGGCTCGGGGCGCGTTCGGTCTTGCGCGCCTCGGCCTTCTTGGTCGCGGCGGACTCGTCTTTCGGCGCGAAGAAGTCCACCATGGGAAGTTCGGCGACAGCCTGCTTCTCGGGCGAGTCGCCGTCCCGCTTCCTCTTGTGGCCTCGCACTTCATCGTGGAACAGCTGCGGGTTCGTCTTGGTGCCCGCCGAGGGAAGCTTCACCGCGGCATTGCTGCCGTTCTGAGCGCCCTTGAAGCTTTTCTTCGTCCCGCGCGACAGGACCTTGAGGATGTCCATGGCAGCGGCGGCACGAGGGCGTGTTGTCGCGGCGGCGTCTTGGTGATGCTGGACACCTGCAGGTTTTTGCGGGCAACCTGGGTTCTGTAGAAATTTCGCTGGCGACCCGACGCCGCCTTGCAGCAAGGCTGTGGTGGAGGGGTGTGGGGGTGGTGGACCCTGGCCACTGGCACCTCGTCCCTTTGTTCGCCCTATTGGCCCCTTCCGCCGGGCGAGTCCATTCGCAGGGCTCAAAGGACCCTTGATGCTACGAGTACGCGTGCAGCACAGTATTACGTCTTTGGGTTCAATTCTTGTTCCAAATTGGCGCTGTATCGACGCCTACTAGTAGTAAATGAATGCCGCCGGCATGGTTTTGGCGGCGTGGCGGGCGCTTCTCTTTGCTGCCTCGCCCTGGGTATCGTCGCTGATGCCGCCCCGATCGACCTGTGCCCAATCCGTGAAACAACCCAAACTCCATGCTGTCGTGTCGGCGGACAAGCCTGGCCATACGCACATCATGCGCCGCCGTCTGACGTGGCGTCCTCCCGCCCCTCGCCGTACAGGACCTCGCAAACTCCCGCGAGCGGAATGTCCATGACGGCGTCGGTCCCCTCGTTCCAAATGTCCTTCCAGCGCGGCCTCCTGTTGCCCTCGACCTTGCGCTCCCGCTGCTTGCTGCCGCGCAGCCTGCCCTTGGAGTCGATGACGGCCACCTTGCCCGCGCCGTCGACGATCGTCTCCACGTTGCCCAGCGGCACCGTCAGCATCTCCGTGTTGTACGACGCCAGCGCCACGTAGATGTAGCACAGCGTCATGACGAGGAAGGCGGGGATGGCCAGCGCCCACCAGCGGTTGGGATAGTAGTAGATGCCCAGCCCATGCAGGAAGGGCGCCGGCAGGAAGCTCCAGAGCAGCCAGATGAGGAACGTCAGCGAGCTGAAGAGGTACAGCACGAAGCCGTAGTATTCGTACGTCGGCACCTGGGGCGCCGCGCGCGGCACCGGCGCTATGTTCTCGTCGTCCGAGGCATCGGGAGTCGTCGGCCGCGACGGCCGCAGCAGCGACGTCAGCGACGGCGATGGGGGCAGCGGAGTCGGCGGCCGGCCGTAGAAGGGCGGCGCGAAGTAGTTTTGCGACAGCGGCTGCGGCGGCGATTCGTGGCCCGACGAGTCGGACGACTGGTTGTCCGAGATGTACTCGTCGCCATCGTCCGACGACACCGACATGATGGGCGTCGACGTGTGACCCCTCGCGGTGGCCGAGGCTTGGCTGTGCCCAGGTGATGGATGGCGATGTCGACGTTGGGCGATGTCGACTCGCGCGCCGTGGCTCTGGAACATGGGCCCCCTTTACGGCCGCGCTAAATCGACGGCCCGCCTCGCTCCATCTGCGAGCAAGCACCCACGCGCCGCCCCTGCTTCGCTTCATGGCTGCGTACGTACGGAGGAACGTTCCGCGCAATCATCTTCTACTTTACGTCTTCTCATTGAATAATTGAAAATGCACTCAAATCGCCGCTCGCTTTCTCAACATGGCTGCTTGTCAAAGTCTTCTTCTCTCGTTCCCCTCATCCGTCGATGGGGCATTTGTATTCCCTCTCCCGCCCCAGCACTCCATTCTCGTGCTTCTCCTGCAGCGCTTCCAGGCAGCTCTGGTGATAAATGTGCCGGCATGCCAGCACTACCAGGGGTCCCAGGGGCGGATCCTTGCCGGGGCCTCCTGCATCCGGCTCTATAAGCATGCTCGACGGCCGCGTATCCAGACTCTTCCCCTTGTCCCTGCCGTCGGGCTCGCCTGCATTGCCTCGGGCCCGGTCAGCGGCTCGAGCCTTTCTCTCTTTCCTCGACAAATCCTCAATCGCCTGCTTGTCCTCCCACGCCTCATACACGGCGCCGCCAGCAACTCCGGGGCCCCATACTCGTCGGTGGCATGCCTCGCACGTAGAGCCTCGTGGTCGCCAGCCTCGCTGTCTCATTTCGACAGCCTGGTTGACATTGACAAATAAAGTTCGTTCCAGAAGTCGGTTCGACAACCGCAAGATTGACTCTTCGTAAGCGTACGCCGAGAAGATAGACGCCAAGACACCACGCAGATCAGCCAAATTCGGCGACGAAGCCGCTGCCTGCGTGAGGAATGCCCTGAGAATCCGGAGAAAAGACAGGTTCGATCCCGCATTCGACAAAAGCTTTGATCCAGGCTGTGCGCCTGCTTGGTTGGATGTCGCCGTGAGCAAAGAGGTAAATGTATGCTGCACCAGTGACCGAAGGAGCGGAAGGAGCCTGTCACCGTTGAGCCCCTTGTCATTGACAAACGCTTGTATCGCTGGGGATAATCGCCTCGTAACTTGAACGCAGGCATCAATCAGACTGAGCCAGAGGGCTTCATCTGTCGAAAGGCCGCCATTTGGTGATGTCTGCTTCTTCTGGACGACATGTACTCTCTTCGGGGTCTTGGTCTGCCCCTGGCACAGCCAAATGCCAACGTGCACGTACTTCTGCAGACTGTTCAGCAGTTCTTCTGCCGATGTCTGAAGACCAATCTCGTTGTCCTCTCCGTCGACTCCATTGACTCCACTAGAAAGCCCCTGCATTGCCGATTCAATGGTGAAGAGGTGCTTGATCAAGCGGTCCATTGCGTTGCTTATCTGGCCGTCGCGGGCCATGAGAACGACCGCTGCATCCACAACGCCCGTGGCCTCCATTGTCGGCAGTAGATTCTCCAGTCTCAGGTTGGTGGAGTGCACGGCTCCGACATAGTCGGACACGTGCTGGGGGTCAAACTTGCACATGAGCTGAACGTACTGCTCGACTAGATGTCGATCCAGCACTTCGTTCCGGTCGTCCGGCAATCTCTCTGGCTCCAGCAAGGCCTTCAAGTATGAATGTTGAAGCTCTGGGTCATCGTGAGCAGAGTCGATTACGTGCCGATGAAGCGATGCCTCCTGAGAGGCTAGAGCGGCAGCGGTCCTCCGTGGGCTGAGCTCCAGCAGGTCCCTAGAATGCTGCTCAAGGACCTGCTTCACTTCCTGCAGCTGGCGCACATCCAGCCCACTCTGAGGCTTCAGGAAGTCAGTGATGCAATCGAAGACGGCATCCTGATCCTCGGGGTCCTCAAAGTATGTCGATAGGAGCTTCCCGTGCTGTTTTTCACTGGCATATATCCGCTTTAGTATGCGAAAGAATCCCGCCTGCTTGAACAGCGGCATTAAGGTGGCCATATCTGAAGGATGGTAGATGGACAAAAGATATTCGGCACTGAGTTGCGCATCATCCGCCAAATCGTCGCCTGGATAGTGGCAAAGTCCTGTGAGAACCTTGAAAAGCGTCGACCCAGAGAACAGGAGATACTGAGGAAACTTGGGCAGATTTCGAGCGATAAACATGTCGAGATAAATTGTATCCTCGGGCGCAAAGTCATCTTGGTTCATGACATCAAGGAGGATCGTCAGGATGTACTGGCGGTTGATGGTCAAGCCAAATATTTGCTCTTCCGGCATGTCCATGCGCGACCCGCTGCTGACTTGCTTGTCGGGAGAGTCGTTCAGGAAGGTATCCTCAAAAGCCTCATTTAGAGCGCTCAGGAAGCTCGGGGCGTCGAACTTGAGTATCAACCGGAGATAGGGGAACGCCGAGTCCGAATCGTTGTCTAGCCGCGTCAGGAATTTCCTGTTGCTCCCCCTGGGCCATTCCACTGTCTGGCCAGAGAAGAAAAACCAGTAAATCTCCGACTTTGCTTTGTTGGCAGTCTCCTCCTCCATCATCTCCCCGTTTGGGTACACTCTTCCAGTCAGAGTATAAGACAAGTAGGGGAAGATTTTAAGGGCATTCACGCCGTAGTAGCCGTCCTCCGTGTTTGTCGTGACATGATTGCCGTTCGTCGTAAGCGGTACCAGCAGGCTTAAGAGGTCGATCATCGGCGTGATGTAGTCGGCAAGCGCTTGGTTCCACACATATGTCAGCGCATCGTAGAGGCTGTGCTGCTTGCATAGAAGCGTGATCTGATCAATGTCGAGGGTTGCCGTTTGCATGTGACAAATTATCTCTTCCAGCCTGCTTTCCCATCCTCTTCTGACATAGTGGCTGACCATGTCCTTGACCACCGCAGGCGGCACAATCGTGATCGTTTCGTCCAGTATGTACGGCTCCAACGTCTCATGAAAAATGCCTCCGACATCGGCGTCCTCGTACCAGTCGTACATGTCCTCAAAAAGGTAGTCGGTTGTACCAATGGCCTGGCATGCAATGAAGCAAGTCTCAGCCAGCTGCCTGAGATGCTCATCATCCGCCTCTTCACGATTCTTTTGCCTCTGTCCAAACGCGTATTTTAGAGAGGCCGTGATGATCTCCATGATCTTGTCCTGAACCATGGTGTGCCGTAATGTCGTGTCCTCCGGTAGTCCAACGGTGAGCTTGTCTGCATCGCCGGTGTAATACGAGGTCGCCAACCGGATGGCCCCAATGTAGTCGCCATGTTCCATCAAGGCGATCAGACGGTCTGCCCAGTTGGAAAGTGCGCCGATAGATACTTCGTTGAAGCCGAGGAGGAAGACTCTCCCCTTGTAAGCCTTGAAGCTCATGTAGAATGCGTCGGCCACCACGCCGTGCATCGACACGTCATTTTCATCCAACTGCTCGACCAGGCTGTGCAGCTGCTTGGAGAAGAGATCCGTGTGGTAGATGTGTTTCTGCAGTAGGTCAAAAGCTTCCGTCATTCGCATGGTTCTATCCTCCAGCACAATCAACCTCTGGGATATCGTCAGCACAGTCAAGACCGAGCGGCTCAGCCATTGCACAGCAACAATGGCCTCCTCGCACTTCCATCTACTGCGGGCCTTGAAGTGGAGTGACGGCGGTTGGTCTGTGTTCTCATTGGGAATTTCTTCCACGTCCAGCACTGTCAGAACGTTTGACCAGCAGTAGACGAGCTTGACCTTTGATATGTCGCTCCCGGTATGGAGGTCCGGGACCTTGAGTTTGACCGCAGGGAACCAAGCGAGACAACCGGTCATAGCACTGTGCGCCGGCACATCCTTTGGTCGGGCAGACTTGTGCTGAGTCTGGGCCACGGGTGTTGTCGACACAATGACAAGCAGGTACGGCGTCAACATGGCCGTCAGGCCCATGGTGTCGGTAGCTCGCTCGACATTCCCGAGTGGCAGAGGGGCAAGCGAAAGAACCGTGCTCGGTTTCAGTGGCTTCCCCGCTGGGGTAGGGGCATTGGGGTAGCGACCCAATATCCTCGTCGTCTTGACACTTCTCCCTAGGGCTCCTGTTCCTCTAGTGGCGAGGTGCGAAAAGGCCATGCCTCGGTCATCGGCTGATACCAGCGCGGTATGCCTTGTTCCCAAGAACCCCAGGTGAACAACAGACGCATTAAAAACGTGGCCATCAGCTGTCCGATTCCGCGTCTGCGCCTCATCCAGGTGGGGGATGGACAAAAAAGGTCGGGCGGCCTTCGACGTATCCCAAGTAAAAATGTTCCCGTTGGCATGGCCGCCAGCAATGGTCGTATGATCGGCAGAGATAGCAATGGCTGTAACGGGCCCAGATTCGACGGCTAGAGAAGTTAGTCGCTGAGCTACAATCGGGGTGAGTTCCTGCTGCTGACCTTTCGTCCCCTGCCCAATAATCATCTTGAGATTTTGGCTGTAATCAAACATTAGGATTATTCCCTTTGAGGTCCCCAGCACTATTGACGCGGATACAGCAAGACATGTTGGCGAGCCAAAGTTGCGGCGCCCAACCTCGGAGAAGGCATGGCCGTTGAGCTTCTTTAGCCTCGTCCATCGTACGACCTCCCACGGCGCGGTTGGCGTGTCGCTCTCGAGCTGGTCGTGTGTGAAGTTAGAAGCGAGCGACATGTTTCGGCTATGCATAGGCCGGAAGGCAGGCGAAGAGGCACGCGGAGTGTTTGGGCCGGAGGAGGATATGCGAGACTGGAAACGTCGGTCAAAGGGCCGAAAGGATGGTGTAGGGCTACTAAGTCCGGGGCGGGAAGCGACTGAGGGAAGGACGCTGCTGCTGGGGGATGACATTAATGAGCCCTGGAATAAGTTAGCTTGGAGGCGCGCGAGGCTCGTTCGATCTCGACGTACATGGACAGATGGAGAATCGCCTGGGCCGGAGGTGACCGAGTCGGCGGGGCTTCCAGCTCTTCGCGGTAACGCATCCACCAAGCTTGCGTCCATGGAGCTCACATCGGAGCCAGTTTCCAAGCTGTCGCGCACAGCATCACGGTGATTGTTCGACGTCAACTCCGTGCCTGTCCCCTCCAGCTGAGGTATGTCGACATCGGTATCGTTGATGCTGTGCGGGGGCAGGCTCGGCTCCCCATCGCCCAAGCTTTTGTCTCCCGCCGGAGATGTGTCTTCTGGATCAGACATTGTGCTTCGGCTTCCATCACATCATCTGGGTGCGGCGCTCGGGACGATCATGGGCGAGGAGAGGGGGTTGCGGTAGATGATCAATGGACTGTCGCAAAGCCTCGGCAGCTGCGGAGGACGGAGGCGATCTTGAGTCGCAAGCTGACCACCGGCTATGGCATCAACTGAGGCCGAGCCATCGGCGACCTGGTTTCCAGGTGTGGCACAACAGCTGCTGCAGCCTTGAGCTGGCGACGTAGCTTGGATGGACCTTGTTCTGGGATGACGGGGAGGTCAGGTAGCTCAGCGGGCCGGGGATTTCCCGTTCCAGGTCATGGTCCCGCTGTGACGCAGCCAACAACAGCTACGGGTCGGGCCCCCGCACTCTCCGCAGGCACGCACATGCTGAGGGGCGGACTGGTATAACCGACAACCAACGCCAGTGCTTCGTACCTGCTTTAGTAAAGCCTTGTCAGCAGGGCATTCTGCAACGCTCTGTCAGCCGTCTTGTTGCATGTAGTAGACCAGTCGTCCGAAAACCATTCACTTCTTCCTAGTTCGTACCTACGTATCGACGCTTCTCAGAGGAAGAAAGAAAACCATCACATTCTGAATAAACCCTGCATCTGAATAAACCCTGCATTACTCTCGCTTTGATTTTTTTTTTTGTATAAATCCTTCTAAGTCGCAGGTTCCTGAAATGAAAGCAGCTCTAGTAAGCCTCCCTCATTTTCACTGTCTATCTTGTCCACAATGAGCCTTCTCCTAATGCTCCTATCGATGGCATCTCTTTGTCTAGTGGCCGCCACCGAACTGAAAGACAGAGACGCCATTCACAACGATGAGCTTGGTCGCTATGACGCCTATATGGACACTGTTCAAGGCAGACACGCCATTGATATGTACATGGTAAACGATCAAGTCGTCAAAGTTGACCTTTACGATGGCGCAACGGACACGTTCGAAGAGTCCGCTTCTTTCAAAGCAAGTGCGTTAGCACCTGCTTACTTTGTTCAAATGGACGAGCAAGCTCGTGAGGGTTTTGGCTCAGATTACGATTTCTCAAAGTAGACTAAGAGCTAGGTCGTAACGAAGAAAGGAACTAAACGACAAAGTAGTGAACTATATATAGGACAGTATATTAGCGCTTAAGTATACTTCTACAATAACGGATCCGCTCTTCGATATCTGATGTCGATAGTTAATTTTGGCCGCCCAGATGCTAAGTTCTAAATTTGCCTGAGCCGCTATTCACATTCCTCCTGGCTATGGGACGAGACTGAGCAACCCGAGAGCTCCCAGAGCCATGGCTGAGCAGCCTCTAAGTAGAGTCTGAGCCGGCATCCACAAAAGCGGCGATACGACCGGGGAGCAAAAAGGTCGGGATCCGTGAGATATAGCAAAATAGAAGAGCCCGTCAGCGGTGGGTCAGACAGGAACACTACCATAAGCTCGTGGATCTAGAGCATGCCTCCTAGGCTTCGCATTTTGAATCCATTGCATAAAATTTCTAATTTCATAGATAGGTTGTCTCACCTATGACTTGTTCCGCTAATATCAGGTTTGGGGGGCCCCGGGGCCAACCAGAGCAGATACCTATTAACCCGGAATTGAAACGCTTATAAGGCACAGGCTACTGGGCGCCAACAAATTTTCTGAATTTCAAGCTATACGGTGCAAACCATTGACGGGTACTGACATAACGATCGAAGACCATTATTTGAAGACAGCGCCAGCTTCAGGTTCGAAATGAGTGCCATAGCATCCTCCGCTCCTCAAAAGTGTGATTGATGACTTGAAGATGAGTGTCGAGCTATCTCCTCTCAATCTCCGTCATCGGCTGAAAAGAATAGGCGCTATTCAATCGGCCAAACCATCCTTAGATGCTCAGAGGCACCACTTCTCACAGGTCTCCCCGGACGGAATGCAGATAGACTTGCAGTGATCTCCACACCAGGTGCAGTAGCTACCATGATGGCAGTTTCCTTGGCCAATCGTGCAACCACTACCGTCATCTCTGCAGTTGGTGCAACGCTTCTCCATTGCAAGCTCCTGAGGCTGGCACCGGGTTTTGTTAGAATCAATGCTCTTCATACCAAAAGATAGGTGGGAGAACATGCCACTTCGCGGACCTGAGTGAAACCATCGCGCTCCGTAATTTCAACACCCACTGGCAAAGTGGCGGGATTAGCGGCGGCACCAGAAATGGCCGCGAATGCGAGGGTGGCAATGGTGAGGAAGTTGGTCTTCATTGTGAATGGTGAATCGTGCGGAGAACTTGTGCTAATGTGTGAAGTGAGACTATTGTGGACAGGTGCTATGAGGGTGAGAGTTCACTGCTGGTCCAACTGGGGCCATGAGCTGCTTTTATACCTCTACGGAACATAGCATTCATCCGTGATATTCCTAATTGTTGCAGGAACATCACAGTCTACTGTACCCTGTCCTTCGATGGAACACAAAATTAGACCGAGGCAGTGCGCTGATGGAATCAGGATTGGGAGGGCGTCGAAGGATTTCTCAAACTGCACACTACTGCTCTTTGATCCCTAATGCAATGATACATCATACCAGGGCTGTGATTTGGACTATCTACATTTAGTGGCCCCCCTACTACGTAGAGCTTGACGAAGTCAAGGCTCAGTCTTGCATCACAACCCCTCTTGTTCTGTCCAAGGCAGGTACCTATGTTGCACTGATGCCCTTCGAACTCGTATTGATCCAGTCAACAGCTTCTGAAGGATCTTAGAGGAATGCCTCGACATTTACCTCGCCGCATGGCCACTGTGCGGCTGACGTGAGGCATTGTGGGAATACCGTCCTGTGAAGGGAACAACCTAAAGATTCGAGAATCGCGTGGGCAGTGTGTGTGCAACCTTGGAGCTCCGCATCTGGGGGACACATTTGTTCATAACTCTCGTGACCTCAGTGTCTATAGACTTATGCACGCCTGCAAGAGTCACTGGTAATGCACAAGCCACAGATGATCCTGCAATTCGTAGACGTTGCTCTTCTCAGGCCAACCTCCCTGCAGATTGTCACAGGATGCCCGGCCGCAGTCCTGCACTGCCTACGTTGATTCGTCTGATCCAAGGCGAATAGGCTTCAAAGGCTGTTTGGAATCGAATCAGCAGGATCAAGGAGACGGAACAGAGCGAGGGATCCGGCTAGCAGCAGACTGCCAGCACGGAGAGCTGGAGACCTCCGCCCGTCCATGGGGCTGGTCATATTATAGTTGTGTCACATTGAGGATCCCGCGGAACTCTCCTTAGCCCAACAAGACCCTTGACAACCATAGCAGAAAATCACGGGGCAGCTTGGCGTGGCTCATCGGCATCCTTCTATCTGCCGCTTCATTGCGTAGGGCGGGATCGCCGGTGGGAACTATATGAATTGGGGCATAAGGCGCGGCTACATAGCCGGGGGGCTAGGCCGTTGTTGATCCTGCGAAACAGAGGCTCTTGTCTCGATTAAGGAGCGGGAACCACGGCTCGGGCTGTCGGCTCCTCTTGCACGTAAAGGTCGGGCGGCGCGGGCGGCACAGGCGGCACAGGCGGCAGCTTGCGCCGTGCCTCCATGGAATCGGAACAGCCGGATCGTTCAGACGGCCCAAAGTATCCGCAGCAGTTGCGAATAGGGATCGTATCAGATGAACTGTCACCCGGGGTATATCAGCAGGCGAAATCCCGTCGCCTACATTGATCTATCTGTCTCGAGGCATAGCGCCAATGAGAGGTTCTCGGCCAGCCGTTGTACAGCATTGATGGGCCCTAACGTGGTTACAGCGTGCTGTGATACCTTGTTTTCTGGAGCACTCTTGAGCTGTCACCAGCAGTTTGGTTTGTGCCGTGTCGGGGAACATCTGCTGCGGAGAGGTGTGCGACGATCCGAGAATGGACGGTTGCTCGGGACTCGATCGCTTCCTGCCGGCGTTCCAGGGGCGAGTTTGGGGGTGGGGGGCCGATTCATTCAGCCAAGTGATTGGATGTGATGCCGCACCTCACAGGGGAGCCCGGCGGGATAGCGCGTGTTGGGGACAATGCACGTGGAGTCATTATGTCAGAAACGCCTACTGTGGCTTTTGGACGCCTTACGGGCTGCTTCTATATATCAGTGGGCAAGTCTTTGCGCCTCGTTTATGGCCCTCTCTATGACATTTGCTACACTTAGAAGATTTCTTTACTCTTCCTTCTTGCTGCTGGCCTTGGTGCTGACCTCGCCTTGGGGTTTGTAGCCTATAGGTACCTGTATGGCTAAGTTCTGCTGGGTGGGTAGAATTTATGGCCAGTGCGAGGATGAAGAGTCTAAGCTCCCCTCCATCCCTCCTTGCCTGTATGTAGCTATTAGTGAAAATTGGTAGCTGGAGCGAAATCAATTGCATTAGTACATGATCTTTGTCGCCCGGTATTAGAAGTCGACCATGACCTTTGTATAATAAACTTGATGCCTCTTCTTGCTGCCTACATGTATTAATGAAGGTCAACCTCTCGGTTTAATTTGGGTTCGAAAGAATCCGTATAGAGAATCGACGCTAGAGAGATCGGAAAGACTATATTGCGGACAGTATCTATATCGAGGTTCTATTGCGGATTTTATTATAGAATATCCATGGATATATGAAGGAACTGTGAAGATGAGCAGGGCGGCTAGCCAACTAAAGCTACCGTAAACGTTGCTAGCGCACCTAATGAACCCCCCTTTCATGCGCGCGTAAACGGAAGCCATGGGCAAGGAGCGCCTGACGGCGTTGTCTATTTTCGATTCAAACTCGACGGCGACGGGAAGAATAAGTATTGAGGAACACATTTTACATCATTGGTATTATTTTCAACCTGAGACACTAATCCAGCCACAGCTCAAATCCATGCTTAGTGCACCTTGATTCCACAATCGCTTCATCGGATGTCACTCAAGTCAAACTTTTGTTCAGGCATCCCTCCCTCACTCGCGTTTCCGTCATTGCGTGTGGATTTGGAGCATCCTGAGCCGTTTTAGCTGCTGTTTGGATCACACCGTCGTCCATGCTTGTCGCATCTATGCATTGAGGTTGAGGGGCGAAGTGCAGGAGAACGAGTTGAGCTGAGGGTTCTCAAAAGCCGTGATCATACCTAAGGTAAAAGAAGTCAGCTTACCGGTCTCGGGCATGGTGGAAAGCAAGAAAACCAATTACGCACCTTCGATGGCGGAATACATGCCCAGGCCACACACAGCCAGCGAAGCCAGGAAGTATATACAGTGCCATATGTTGATGGCGACCTGTAATAGGCCGCCGCCGAAGAAGCCGCGAATATAGCGCTGCATTGTGGTTCCGTTGCGAGTCACTACTCCCGTGTTCGGATCAAAGCCTTCGCCCATTTCACCGCGGATGGCATGGCGCCGGATGTCAAATCCCAGAGCGAAGAATGGGGGCAAGGTGTACGTCAGATTCAACAGCGTCGACGCCGCCACGATACTGACGAAGCCAAAGTAGTCAGGGATGGCGGCCGCAATGACGAAGGCGATGGACCACCAGACCGGCACGATGGAGGCGTACAGCCACTTGCCCGTTCTAGTAATGAGAGGCGGCGCATCGAAGATGTCGACGAGGACGTTGTTGTAGAGGACCTTGATGCCGATATTGCCGTAGAGTCCGGCGGCGATGAGGGCGGCCAACAATGAGATGGAGTTCCCCACGGTCTGCCAGGCGAACGAGCTCACACCCTGATAGCTAGGGTAGTAGCTATATTGGCCCTGGAAGTGGTAGACGAAACACCCGTAGATGAGGTAGACGGAGTAAATGAAGAACTGGGCGCCCCACATGGCTTTGATGAAGTCCCGCGGCCGCCTCATCTCGGCCAGGAACTCGACGAACAGCTGGGCTCCAGCGTACGCGAGCACCCCCGACATCAGGCCGTTGATGGACCCAACCAAGCCGTTTGGAGGAAGACCGTTGTAGTGCATGATGGGCGGGTAGTTACCGTTGCTATCGGGGGTGATGGTGGCGGGATCCACGGCGCTCCCGGCAGAGCCCAGAGTGGCAACGGCGAAGTTGGGCGGCGAGTTCGCAATGACGCCCATGGTGATGAAGATGACCATCAGGTTGAGCCACACGGCCAGGTTCGCCACCCAGCCGTACGATTTGAGGGTGCGGATCTGGGTGATGAAGAAGCCGGCGACGACGAACAAGACGGGGCAGACGGCGTAGCAGAGGCGAAACTTGGACATCTGGGATATGTTCTGGCCATACTGAATCGTGACCTGGCCCAGGATGAGCAGCAGCGCCAGCGCCTGGAGACAGTTGGTGAGGTGGCGCATGGGCGTGCCCCAGGTTCGGAAGGCCAGGTCGCCATAATTCCTGTTCGGGAACTGATAGCTGTCGGTGCCAAGGTAGACGCGCCAGATGAGGTAGCCCGAGTAGCCGGCCATGAAGCCGAAGACGGTGTAGAGGGCAATGCCAGGGCCCCAGCCCAACGTGCCCAGCGAGAAGGCCACGCCATACGGACCCAAGATGTCAGTCGTGATCAGGTAGAAGCCTTGCCATGGGTCAGCACAGGTCCGCACACACACATCGCGCAAGAAGATAGCGCTTATGGAGGCAGGGGGGACTCACAGGCGCCCCACGATGCCGTCCTAAAGGCGCGGCTCGCATTCGTCCACTCCTCGTCGGTGATCTCGATTCGGTTGGCACGGTGCGCAAGATCATGCTCGCTCGGCATGTGCGGCGCGGAGGGAGAGTGCTCGTCCTTGGAAGCTTTCTTCTTCTTGAACAGGACCTCGCTCCAGTTGGTCTTGACAGCCTCGTAGGTCTGTTCCTCCTGGCGCGTCTTGTGCGCGTAGTAGTGGTACTCCTCGAACGAGACGGCCGGGTCATGCGTCTTGCGCATCTGCGGCTTGATGTGCGTAACGCCCACGACGCCCTCGACAGGGCTGCCGTGCGCTTCCCCTTCCTTTTCCATGGCGACAGAAAGCGTGAGCAGGTGAGAACTCGGTGAGCGGGCAGAGCAGAGGGAGACCGGAGGTTGCCGGGCCTCCCACCATCCCATGCGGGCAGCCAGATATAAGGTATTTAAGCCGGGCAAAGAGGACGCAGGGTCCGGCGGTAGCCTTGCCCTTTCGGCATCCTGCGGCGAAGCTGATGGGCAGGTCGCCGGTGGCGCGCGCGGGCTTGAAGACGGTGCTGGGCTGGAAGGGCAGCCACCGGGACGCACGGCATCGACAGGCCAAGCCGAGCTGCATCGGCGAATGGAAATGTCACCATGGCCGCCATGACCACTTTCCCGGCACAGCGGCTTGATCAGCCGTGTGGTAGCGGTCCGGACTATGCGCCTCTGTCGATCGACTGGGGCCCGGTGGAGGTTGCCGCTAGCTATATTCCCCGACCTTCTAGAGGCCGGCTAAGCCTGAAACAGAGCTGGCTCGGCTCCGTGACGTCCGGCGAAGATGAACTGCGGGGGAGCGAGGGGCCCTAGGACGGACAAAGGTGCCCCGTTTGCCGAACCCCGAACGGGGCCAGCAACGAATAGTCAGCCATTGCTTCCGGACTGCCGGTCAAAGACATCCGGAAAGTCCGCGCGGCGAGGTGCGTCGTAGCCCCTGGATCGCCCTGAGTGTCGATTTCTTCCAAGGGGACACAACAGGGCAGGGAGCCAGTGCAGCGCATCAACAAAACTACCTATGGTGGACTGCGAAAAATCCAGACATAGGTAGCGTCCCGTCCTCTTGGGATCATGGATGCTCCCATCAGCCCAACTATATCGCCACAGCTCGACCTTGGCCATTCATTCGCCAATCCCACACCAAGAGTTTGCAAGGTCATGCCTAATTGGTCGCGGTAGTTCATTAAGGATGGGCGCAGAATACTTTTTACCTTTCACGTCGCGGTCTGGGCGCAGTAGCGCACACCGAGAGCCGTTGAGCCGCTCGGCTCCTCCCACGACTGGACGCGCTCGGCGCAAATCAAACTGCCGGCTGCGATAAAGCACCGAAGTGCATTTGCGGCCATCCAACGCTGCACGCAGAAGGCTGCATGAGCTGCCCGAATGGGCAAACAACGGCAGTCATGCCAGTGCGTTCACTAAGTTACTTGCGTCTCCCGGGCATGCAGAAGAACTACGAGTACATGTAGGTAACGTTAGTTACTCCGCGCCCTGCACTCCGTACGAAGGATAGGACCACCCAATCGTCTCTTCCTTCCCGACTCTGCACATCGCACGCGCGCAGGATACCTTGCTCATGCAGTTATCCTTCATGTCCAGTCACCTCCCCTACCCAAACTTCTTCCAATTTCTCTTTTCCTATCAAGCGACACCGACTTGTGCAAGTCTGAAGAGTCGAGGTCCGATGACGTCGCACTTCAATGCCAGGCCAGCTCCACTTATTGGCCGCAGTAAGCAGTCCGCACAGGCCATCACCACGGCGCTTGCACGACGCGAACGTCGCCAGTCGCAAATCGCCTAGAGAGACCGGCATCGTCACTCCTCTCACCAGCAACATCACGGCACAAGAATCACTGCCGCAATACAGACCATGTCCTCCATAGGACCGCAGCTACCGCCTCAACGGTCCAAGCGCCGAAGCGCCATGCCCGACGACGACGGCACACCTCCAAGCTCGCCGCCGCGCAAGCAGCTTCGGCGCGACTGCGACACAGCAACCTCGAACCACGCCAGGATAGGCGCCGGCGATGACAACGACGCATTGCCTGCAGTTGGTCCCTCTCGCGCGTCGGCTGCGAACGAAGACGAAATCAATCTCTCCGACTCAGACTCAGACTCGGATATCGGTCCCGCACCGCCGTCTCGACCGCAGCCGCAACGCCAATCTCCTCCTCGACCACAACCCAGCTCTCGTCCTCCTCCTCCTCCTCCGGCCGACTCCGGATCCTCGTCGGATTCTGACTCCGACTACGGCCCCGCCCTTCCCTCAGCAACCGCCAAACGCGCCGCCCCCATCGGCCCCTCCCTCCCGCCTTCGGAGGATGCCCCCCAGCGCGACTCCTGGATGCTCGCACCGCCCACGTCGAGCGGCTACTCCGAGCGCGATCCGACGCGCATGCGCAACCGCAAGTTTGCTTCCAAGCCCTCCGCCGCCCCCAAGGCAGACGGCGGTCTACCCTCCATCTGGACCGAAACCCCCGAGGAGAAGCTCCGCCGGCTGCAAGATTCGGTCCTCGGCCGTGCAGACGCAACCGCCGACGGCGCGGGCTCCGTGGGCCCGGGCGACAAGAAAAGGAAAGAGGAGCAGGAGGAGCGCGACCGCAGGATCGCGGCGAGCATCGAGGCGCAGCGCGGCAAGAGCCTCTACGACGAGCACAGCACCAAGCGCAAGGCCGGCGGCGTGGACAAGGGGGACGAGGAAGACGATCCGAGCCAGCGGGCGTTCGATAGGGAGAAGGATATGGCGCTCGGAGGCAAGATTGGCACAGCCAAGAGGAGGGAACTCGTTACCAAGAGTGCCAATTTTGGCGGGCGGTTCGAGAAGGGCTCATATTTGTAGCGCCCACGCCGCCGCTGCCTGGGTACCCTGGGCCTCGTGATAATTCAGGGTTGGCCATGCACTTGCATGCATATATGATTCACAGAGCCCAATACACCAGCAACGAGCCACGAGCGCATGTTGAGCGAGACAGATTTCTCTTCGCCTGTGCTAAACGCGTCCGCCGAGTAAAAAAGATGCTACATTGCCAACCAACTCCGCCGCTCCAAAAAGTCCATTGCCGTGTCATTCCCAACCTGGAGCGTGTAACCTTCAGCGACCCTTCCAGCCCTCTTATGCAGATAAAATAAGAAAAACAATCATCTTCGTCTTACAGGATCCGGCCCGTGTCCCATCCATTTCACAGATGCTGTCCGCAGCGCCCTATTGCGTCAAAGTCCCCCCTCTCTCCGTAGTAAAGGATCCGTGAGTTGATGAGGTCAATGCTGGTCCTGCTGGCTCGTTCATTGCATAGTTTCACAACTTCGAGCCATCCTCGTGGCCAGCTCCAGTTCTCTTCCAAGCGCCATAACGACGCAATCAGCGCGAAAGCGATATGAAAGCGAGTGCACTGTCGTAATGCGCGGATATCCTGCTTGGCGTTGAGACTTCGTGACAGACTTGTCCGACACATAGCCACGCAGGTGGGCTGAGTGAGAGAACACCACCAGCAGTAGTGAAAGTCGTGAGGAGGAATTTGCTCGTCGTTCAGTATCGCTAGTAAAACAGAAGCGCCCTACACTTCCAATGCGCTCAAAACCCTCGTCATTGCGTCGTCGTCGTCGCGGCAGGGCGGTTGCCCGCTTCCAGTTGAGAGGGGGTCACCGCGGCGTTTGCGCTGGTCTGCGTGTTCTGAGTTGAGGGCTGCTCGTTACTTCGCCGACCGAACCGCAAAGCCTGTCGCACAGATGACATAACGCCTCCGTTGGATGCCCCTGTGGCACTTGTAGTCGGAGCTTGCTGAGCAGTGTCGGAGGCGTTTTGAGCAGAAGCAGGGCTATCCTGTTGGCCCTGGGCCTGGGTTCTCCTCGACCTAGAGGTTCCACCGACCCGGAGCAGAGACGTGCCCTGTCGCGACGAGTTCGAGTTACCACCGCGGAACCAGGCCGACCGCAGGCCGCCGGGAAGGTTGAGGCGGGTATTGCTGCGAGGGTCGAGACTAGTGGCATTGGCGGCGTTGGCATCGCCCTCGGGATTCGGTCGCGGCTTCGGCGTGTAATAATCCGCCTTGCAGAGAGGGCAGCACGCCCGACGGCTCGTCAGCCATGGGTCGACGCAGACGGCGTGGAAAGCATGACCACAAGTTAAGCCTCGGACGTCGTCGTCATCTTCCAGGGTGTCAATGCAAATAGCACACGAGTCGCCTGGCGCACTGAGGCATTCGGGAGGAAGAGCGGCATCAATGTGATCTTCGTCATCCACATCCTCGTCGCTCGGCACACGCTGCAGTCCAGAGGGTATAGGATCCTGGCTGTGCGACGTCTGACCGGCATCTGCGGTGTCTTCGGGTTCGGGCTTCGTCTTTTCAGGCTCGGTCTCTGTCTTGGTCTCTGCCCCAACGGTTGTAGTCGGTGCGGGCTGAGCGCTTGCATCCGACTCTCGCCGCTCATCGATAGAGTTACGATCCTTTGACAGCAAGACTGGCACGATGCCATCGGCGTCTCGGATGCTATTCGCTCGGCTGGGTGGAACGGACACGCCGCCTGCCGTAGGTAGTCCTTCTCTGGCTCGTTGCGAGACCCAACTCTTGTACTTGGTCATGGGGAACTTCTCGTTGACCTCGTCCATGGACATGAGTTTCTTCTCGCGGCGCCGTCGGTGGGGACGTTGCACGGTCTCTAGGGTGATGGGCTCGCCCTCCTCGGCCGCCATTCTGGCTCGATTGCGGGCATTGTAGCGGAAGCAGTACTTGACGCCGACGATGATCCTGCACCATGCCGTTAGCCGGGTTCAAGGGAACGCAGCAAAGACCGCCATTCGACGCTTTGCGAATTGTTTCAAACGCTTACCAAAGATTCGTAAAGACGACGCCGAAGCCTAGAGCCACGAAAAACAGCAGGGGCGAGCTGGAGCCGCCGCTGTTTGTCGAGTTTTCGTTGCTCGTGTTTGTGCCTGAGGGTTTCGAGGTCTGAGGGCTCTGGACGCCCGTCGTCGTTGACGTGGGCGTGTCCGCCAACGTGCTCGTGGCCTCGGTGGTCGCCCTCGCGACGAGCAGGGCGGCCTCGCCCACAAGTCGATTGACTATGGCCATGGCGGGTACTCGGAAGATGCTGGGCCAAAAGGCAGGGTCAAGTTTGACTCGATGTAGGCGCGGGCTGGTGCAGCACCAGCATGGACCGCGGGAGTTGAGGGTATTGCTGCCAACGGGAAGACGCTGCTGTGCCGCTGGAACCGGGGGTCGGGGTCGTCAAGCGCCAGGCCTGCGTCGAGAATGCACAGGAAAAGGCGCTCAATCGTCGGAGCCGCCGTGCAGCCGCCCGTTGAAATCCGCTTCAAGCCTCACGTCGGGCGATGAACGGCGAGGCCACGGGGCGGTGAGCAGCGATGTTGATTGAAGCGATTGCGACGTATGGTCGAGGTGCGCATGGGTCGGAGTTGGATGCGAAGGCGAGGATTGGGGAGCGCAGCAGGAGTGGATAAAGAGGAGGCGAGGACCACCTCGGAGAGCGCTGTGCCGCTGCTGCTTGCCGCTGTGCTGCTCCTCTTGCTACCGGCGCTGCTAGCTGCTGTGCGCAGTGGGAGCGAGTGGCGCCCGACGGCTTCTAGACCGGGGTCCGCCACAGGGCGGCTGGTGCCCGGGCACTGTGACACTGTGCTGGGTCGAACCGGCGTCCACCGCCACCACCGCCGAGACTCTGCGAGGCCACAAACGACAGAGACTATGGCTAACGGCTGGGCTAGCGGGCCCAGGCGCCACGGCTAATTCGAGGCAGCTGCTCGGATGTCTGACGATGCGGTGCGCTTAGCCGGGCTGGGCAGCGGGCTAGATGGTTGGCAAGCTGGTCGCGCGCGTGTGCTGCGGACTACGGCGCAAAGTTATGGAAGTCGTAGCGGGTCATCCCTCCCCGTGATGCTGGACTGGGGTGCAGGTGGCTAGGGGCCGGTGATTGGCTGGCCAGTCGCCGGATGCTTCGTCTTCCTGACTGGGCTTGACGGAGAGGAGTCGGCGCCGGCACGGCGATGTTTGAAGACAGGTGGCTGGGGAACCGTCGTTGACTGCGAACGTGGTTTATTTCGAAGAGCCTCGGGCTGTGCTAGAACGGAACGACCAGACAGGCTCGGCGAGTCTCATTCTTGCTTCGCAGCGCGGGGCCATTGATAACGGGTTCTCCGGAAGCGGTTGGAGCCATGCGCCGGGCATCTTGTTGGGAGCAGCATGCACAGATCCCAGCGCTGCAAAGTCACAGAGCTCCTCACTGCCTACGAGTACATGGTTCACAGGGAAGCACCAGAACAGATTACTACACAACTCAGCCCTTGCCGGCGCCGAGCTCGAGCGCCATGCACGGGACCAAGGCTCATTGACTCGGTGGTGGAGGGCACGGTCGAAACACTAATACGCTGGCCGTGGCGTGTTTAAGTGGACGAGCTGGACCGCGGCGAACGGTCGGCGCAAACTTCCTTGCTTTTTGTTGGGAAGGGGGGGGTTTCTTGATTTCATTTTTCCTGGCAGTTCAGGTGTCCGCATCAACGGTTCGAAGGAGCCCTCCATCTGGTCGTCCATCCCGTGACAAATGCGGGTTGGAGGAATCCTGTCGCGACTGCGCAGCGAGCTGACAGCGGGGGAGCCTAGAGGAGGGGGGAGGGGAGGCTGCGCAGCGAGTTGGGGTCCCTTATTTGTCTCTCTAGCCTGGTCGGCCTCTCCGTGCCCCGAGGAAGCCGGCACGAGCGCTCTGGATTTGGTCGTCCTCGTCGAGCCGGAACCCGCCCGGGGTGGGCCATCCGTACACCCGTCCTCGGTCCGTGGACGCGGCCACTCAATCTCGAACGACCATGGACGGTGATTAATGAAGCCGGCCACCGAGGGATTGGCATTGCAACGGACGGTCTGTTGGGCCGGGCGGCGTCGAGGGCCATTCCTGACTCGGGCGAGGTTTTGGACTCCTGGTGGCTGCAGGGAAACACGCGCCGCATCCGTGATCCATGCCGCGATGTGCCTTGTTTGCGGAAGCCTCATGCATGCGCTGCCGCGAGACCCTGCTAGCCCTCTTCGACGACCATCTAACGGAGAAAAAAAAACACCATCTTGGTTTTCGCTTCCCGCTGCAGGAACGTTTTTTGCGCCATTTTTGCCATTTCCACCCCGTTTGTCAATGCCAGTGGTAGAGGGGCTTGAGGGGGTCGTGGCAATGACCTCGATGGAGGATCTGCGCGGGCTGCGGACAGTCCCATTTGGAAGAGTCTGTGTCAGAGTCTCGCTAGCTGTCGCAGGACCTTGCGCTCTGGCCGTCCGTGTCCACGTCGCCCTCCGCCGGGACTGGGCCAGCGCTGGCCCGGACGGGGGTAAGGATGGAAGCTATGACACTTGCTCAAAAGGCCTGGAATTTAGTTTGGCGGTTATGACCGCTGACAAGCATCGCGACGACGACGAGTACAACGAACTGTCGGTGTCATGGACGGTCCGCCAGTTGCATCTCGTACCAGCACCTCGTAAACGATGCCCAGAGGGGCCCAGCGTGGCTCAGCGCTGGAAAGGGGCAAGCCGGTCCCCCCAAAAACCCCGGCCGGCCGGGTCAGGCCAGCATGGGGCGGGCTTTCGAGGACGCCCCACAGTACATCTGCGGGGCGCCACGCACGGTGCTTAGCGTCGATTTCAGTGCTGCCCGTGATTCCTCAACGCTCGCCGTCCGTCTCCTCAAGCTGCCACACCTCTGATTCCTCGAGCCGGACTGACGCTGAGGTCACGACAGTGGCTGGTGCACGCGCGTCGTTCGGAGCCGGCGCGGCGCTCAGCTCCCTATTGTCCGTGTCGGAAAAGCGGGCGCCCGTACGGAGTACCCTCTGCTCGTTCGCTGACGCGCGCCCCGTCGGTGGCCCATGGACGGAGCTGACTCAGATGGATCAAGGCCCAAAAGCAAAGAGCTCTTGAATTAGACGGGTTTATTATTGGAAACTCGGCTTGCTTCCCTTCCGGCCGAAGGAGCCAAGGTTTGTGAAAGTACACGATGGGCTCTTCCAGCGGACAACTTAACGCGTATCTTTGTTTTTTGGCGACAAGTCGGCAGCGCGAGGCAAGTTTAGCTGGGCCCTGTCGCTGGACAATTGCAGGCCTTCTGCCATCAACTTTGTGCTGAGCTGCTCGCCGTTGATGTAGCTGGGTCAAGCTCCGTTGGCACTCAAGAGAGAGGCTGTGCACATGCAATCGTTTACTCAGATCCTAGCTATCGCATCGTCACAGGACCAGCATGCAACAAACACGTCACCCTGCAAGGACACTGGAAAGCCGTCTTCCTTGTTCGGTGTCACGTTCTCGAGTGTGATAAGCCCGGACGCCTTGAAAGCCGCTCAGCAGTCATTGGTGGTCTTTAGTGAACCACCTGGAGTTCTCCGGGAGATCCGCGCCTCGACAGCTGTACGTTTGTGATCCCGAAATCCGTACTCCGTAGTGGTGGGCGCTTCTCTCGCTCGAATCCAGGCCTCGTCATGCCTCTGGACTCAGCCGTACGGCCTCTCGCATGTCGGCCAAATCTCCTGTCCGGTGAAGCGGCGCCTCCACGTCCTCTCCGGGGCGGTCAGCGACCGCAAGACTCGCCGCCCCGGCACCGCACGACGTCTCCGAACCGCCGATGCCACCACGACGCTCGCAGCAGGAGAGCGGGGCCACGACGACCAGCGAACCACCACGGAACCCGCATCTTGCGCTAAGCCTAGAACGTAACGTCGCGGATGCCTCCAATTGAAGACTGCCATTTGCATCTTGCAACAGAGTAGCCGAAAAGACGCCTGCACATTCGAGCCATGCCGCCGACACAGCTGCCCGAGTCGGGCAATCCCCTGTAAGTGTGTATCCTGCTCATCCTGGCTTGCTACCTTGAGAATTGGTCCCGGTGCTGTGAGTGCCTAGGGAAGACTCAAGCAGTGATGAGAACGCCAGTTGTGGTTGTGATGAGCTCGACATGGCTAACACGGAGACTTACAGTGTCTTTTTTGACATGACTCTTGGAGGCAAGTAAATATTTTCTGTTTAAGCTTCCTGAAGAGGCAAGAGCGCGTGCTCAGCGGGCCGAGAGCGATGCGAGTCCCCGGATGGCTTCAAGCCCTTCAAGTGAAGCTCCACGACAGCCACACAGCCAGCATTCAAAGTCATTGTTGGCTGCTCACACCTCTTTCTCACTACAACAGCTTCCATTGTTACTCTGCAGGCAGCCAAGTCGCTATTAAAGTTTCAAGCTAACGTTCCCAGGCGAACCCCTCGGCCGCATCACCTTTGAGCTCTTCAAGGACGTCGTCCCCAAAACGGCGGAAAACTTTCGCCAGTTCTGCACCGGCGAGACCAAAGACGCCGCTGGCCGGCCCCGGGGCTACAAGGGCTCCAAGTTTCACCGCATCGTTGGTCTTTCCCTGACTTCCTCTTCTTCTCCCCTCTAACATCCCCGGATAGATCCCCAACTTCATGTGTCAGGGCGGAGACTTCCTCAACGGCGACGGCACGGGCTCGACTTGCATCTGGGGTTACAAGTCGTTCGAGGATGAAAACTTTCAGCTGAAGCACGACCAGCCCGGCCTGCTGTCCATGGCGGTACGTCCACATCCCTTTCCATATCCTCTCTCTCTCTCTCTTCACGTTGATTCATAGGGCCCGATCGTCTCTGACAAAATCGCAGAACGCCGGCCCCAACAGCAACGGCTCGCAATTTTTCATCACCACCGTCCCCACGCCCTTCCTCGATGGCAAGCACGTCGTCTTCGGCAAGGTCGTCGACGGCTTCGACGTGGTCAAGAAGATGGAGGCTACCAAGACGGGCTACCGTGGCAAGGATGTGCCCAACATGGACGTCTCCATCGCGCAGTGCGGGGAGATGTAGGTTGTCTTGGAGAATTTTATTGTCGTGTCATGAGAGGGCGATTGATTATGCGGTGATGCGCATTTGGGCTGAGAGCTGGTGCCCGCCTGCAGGTGCACAAGGCAATGCTCTATGTCACCGTGAATAAATTCTCGTGGTTTCATGACCAGGCTTCAACTTTTGCAGAGACTGCCGAAACCTTCGTACTCCAAGAGACGCGAGAAGAAGACAACGTGCACACGTATCACCACACCTGGCCCATCCCTCCAATATTTCGCATTCTCTATGCTCTCGAGAATCTAAATCGTCCGTCAAGCAGGGTTCCAAGAGAAACCATGTATATCATTCCTACCGAAACGCCAGTCCCTATCCATCCCGTGCGCGCCGCACAGCCCGCGTGGGCATGGTTTTTACCAGAGCAGGACCAGCTTCTGAAGCCAAGTCTCGTCAAAACGATCGTCGTCACAAAAATGCAGACACAGAGCTAGGTTTAGAAAACGAATATGTACCACAGAAACGAATGGTCCGCAGATGGGCATCTAGATCCTGTCTTCCTCCTTTCCGCCTCGCAATTCTACCGTATCAGTATTGTCCAAAAGCCCAGGTGTCGCGCTTGCGTGGCTGCTTGCGCGCGTTTGCATCCGGGGTGCTCCGCTTACCAGCCGCCGGTACGTGCTTTGTTTGCGTGACGATGACCGTTGAGGGCTCAATCGTGGGGCTCGGGAGCGGCGCTTGGGTTGTCGGCGGGCCGGTGACGAACACGGTCTGCGTCACGGTCGAGGCCGGGACCACGACGGTCACAGTGACTACAGCCTCCGAGTTGCTGCTGCTGAAGGGGGTTCCGCTCGCGGCTGTCTTGGTCACGGTAATGAGGGTCGTGATCGTCGCCTGCTCGCCCGAGCAATCTGCTGTGGGCATCACTGCGGTGGTGGCTGACGGAGTCACGGTGATGAGGGTCGTCGTAGTCGTCATCGCATCATCTGGGCATTCCGGTACGGGCGTCACTGCGCCAACGGCAGTCGAGCTCGCGACAGAGGAACCAGGAGGACGAGGAACAGTAGCCGTAGGTGTGGGAGCGGGCGCTGTCGACCCGCCGCCGGCGCCGCCCAGGTTCTCGACCTTGACATCAAAGTCATTGGTCATCTGGCCCTTGATGCCCATCTGGTAAACATTGTGATCATCCACAAACGTGCTGTCATCGCCTTCTTTGGCGACCACGCCTGGCAACTTCTCCTTGATCTTGATGTCGATGACGCTGGAGTAGCTCTCTGCGATGGCAATGGCGTCCTTGGTCCAGCCGTTTGGCACCTTGTCGCCTCGCACAAATGAGCCCGCCCACGGGAACTGTCCTTCCTTGGTGCCTTGCATGTCGATATGGGCGGGGTTAAGCGAAGGCCAGTCCCAGTACCAGTAGACGGTGTAGATGCTGCCAGGCTTGAGATCGTCGGGGATGGTGATGGTCGACTGGCACTTGAGTTCCTTATCGAGCTCAGCACCGTCGGCGGCGAGCTTGTTGACGCGTTCCTGCGCGAGGGGCTGCTTGTTGTCCTGGAAGCATTGGCCATCGTCATAGTTTCGCGTGGCCAAGAGCTGACCTCGCTTGTCCCCGCCGGTGCCGTCCTGATTCCAGACAAGATGCACGTCAAACAGTTTCTCTTGGGCATTCGGCTTTGCCGTTCCGTAGAGGAACACGGTGCCTCGGTTGAGAGGCTTGTTTGGCTGGTTCTGAGGCAGCGTGACATGTCCGTTCTCGAGATGGAGGATGGAAACCTTGTCTCCGGGCGCGGCTTCGAGCATGGAATACTTTGGGTTCGCGTCTAGCGGATATTTGTTGAGGACCTCGGAGCCATTGTAGCCACCGGCGTCTGGGATCAAGTGCTGAGCCTGCTTGTCGCTCCAACCCGGCTCGCTGCGCGGTATGTAGCCACGCGGGTAGCCCGGGTTGCCTACAAACGAGCCGTTGGAGGCTACGTTAAAGGCACACTCGATCCAAGAATGGGCAGAGACGGTGGCTCCCAAGACCAGCGCGGCAACAACAACGTGAAGACGGGCTCGCGACGCGGCCATGGTGCCCTTTATCGATGGCTATGTAGTGTTGTTTGTATCCTGAAAGTTTTGATATTCTTCTCGCTGCGATGTTTCGTGTTTCCTGGCGAGAGTTCCCGTGAGCGTTTCTCGGTGATGAGATTTCTTGGCGCGTCACTCGTATTCTTTTCAGGGAGCGTAGACACTGAGCTTCTCTGATGGGAAAGGGACTTGAAGTAAGAACTTAGGCCAAAAAAAACCTTTGGTGAACAAGGATCGAGCTGAAAGAGCAGGCCAGCAGAAACAAAGTAATCAAAAGCTGCGCGCAAGGATTGTTCTCGAGGTTGACAGTAGAATCGAGGGAATGGGGGGGTCGTGCAGCCCACGCAGTTGGCCGGTGGGTAGCGGCTCAAATGGTCGCAGAGAAAGAGAGAAATAGAGAAGTATAAGAGGCACAGTGTAGATTCGACTGCTTGCAGCTGCCGTTGTTGGTGTGTCGTCGTCCTCGAGGTGGTTGTTGTTGTTCAGAATTCGTGAACAGGCTAGTAGCACTCGTAAAGGTGTATATATGCGGCGTGCGCTGCGCTTTAATGAACAGCCTGACAGAGAGCAATGCAAAGTCACCAGAACCAGCTGGTTTATGTTTGCACGCGTCCCTCCCTCCTTTGAACGAGCAGCGGCCGCCGTTTTTGTCCGCCGTGTTCTGGGCTGCACGTGGCTGCACACACAGATGCAGAAGCAGTGAATGGACGTACGGGCAAGAAGAAGGCGTACGTGGTGAATCACTGGTCGCGACGAGCGAGGCTGGCCGTGGAGGAGACGGGATTACATGAGGTGGATAGAGTTGCGGTCGCGACGCTGGGATGCCATCGCGATGGACGAAATTTGTGTCAAGTCACGAGCCGGCGGGACACGGGTGCCCTGAGGGAGGGTGCGTAGCTAGAATAAGACGGTGTTTGATTTGTGAGGCTGCCTCCAGGCTGCCGTACTCTCCATGGCGTGTCGAAGCAGTGAGGCCGACGGCTGCTGGGGCCACAAACGGGACGGGGAGTCTTGGCCACGCATCCTTCCACCGGGTGCTGCGACGACGGCACAGCCTATCGCTGCGCATCATCGCACCGAGGCCAGACATGCGGCCAGCAGCACCAAGGCCACCACGTCCCGAGGCGCGTCGGTATCGTAAGATGGGACGGAGTGGCGGTTGAGGGTGGAGATGGGGACGGAGGAGATAGGAGGTGGAGACGGGATGAGGTTCGACGCCGGCCCATAGATCCGTCCATGCTTCCCGCAGCTGGCGCCGTGCAGCAATGTACCGGCGCCCGCACGCGGTTAGGAGCGCGGTACCTGCGCCGCCCGGCCCGCCCATCCACTGGACCACGGCCGCCAGCAGCGCCCTGCTAAGCGCCACCCAAGACCCCCGTCGCAAGCGCACGCCAGCGCCGCGCCACGACTGGCTGCCGACGAACAACGGCCTGTCTCGACTGTCGACTTGCACCTCGAGCAGCATCCGGGCCCCGTGTGCTGCTGGCCAAACGCACGCAGCCGTCGTCGGCGCACGAAACCCGACCGTCTTGCGCTCCCGCTCCATGTCACGGCTCCAGGCACGCGCCGACAGCACGGAGCACAGCGGCGCGATGGCTTCGTTTGACGAAGCGCCGTAGGGGGTCGGCATCTGGCTCCAGCGTGGCCCAGACGCGAAACACCACGGCACCGTGCGTACGACGGCGGCGACATCAAACTCGTCCCTACGTGTTGCCCGTGCCCGTGTAGCCTTCGGCGGCCGCTGGTCTCGATGGTGTTTGCCCACGTACATTGGACCTGCACAACCGCGTCCGCGACTTGGCCATTGCTCGGGGACTCAGTCGTGGTCTGCCCTGTCCCTGGCATCCTCTGAGTCCTGTCTCCGTAAGGTATCCTTCTGTAAACGCCATCCAAAACGCCTAGGGTCTTCCTTCCGATGGAAGGCTGTTGACGCAAACAGGCTCGACTCAACGCCGTGCTCGTAACCCCGAGGACATGGGCCGCCATAAGGGCATGGCTGCAACACCGTGACCAGAGCACATGTATGCCCGCGAAGGGCCTGCAACAATCTCTTGCAGTACAATCTCTAATGATGTGGTATTATCATGCCGTCAAACAGAGAGGAAACAATAAGATAGCGCTTCTGCCTGCTCTCCTCCCAAAACGCCACCGCCAACAAGTGTGCTCTAATAATCGAGCGCTCCTCACTTGGATTTTCCATGTCTATTCATTTTGGCCCAGACTCTCGCACTCCCCTCTCATCACCACCCGGCCGTGACTGGCACATGGCTGTCCAAGGCATCCCTCCGCCGCTTGCTCGGCCTCGGGCTGCCTCCGCGTTCGTGGGAGCCGGGCGCTGCTCCCGCCGACAAGGGCCACTGCGGAGGAGCCCACATCGCCGCCGCCGCGTGATGGTCGCCCTGCGATTCCATCTTGGAGGGCGGCCCCCACTCCGTCGTCCCGTTGCCCGGCGCCGAGCCGGTCCCTGTCCAGTTGTCCAACGCCGACATGTCCCAGCCCTGGAGGTTGCCCGTGTCGCACGACGTGTTGTCGTACACCAGCTGGTTGGGCAGGTCCAGCGACGTCGTGGCCGCCATGTACGAGTTCACCCCCGTGGTCATGGGCTTGACCTCTCCGAACGACGGCTGCCCGTCGAAATACGGCTGGCTGCTGCCCATGGCCGTCGGCTGCCTGTCATTCGTGGGCCCTCCCGCAGCGCTCGGCAGAAAGTTGACGCCAGCGTTGGAGCCCATGTTCGCGTCGAAGCTGCTGCTGGTGGAGTATGGCCCGGGCATTGTCGCTGTTGGTGGCGGCGTGGCCAGCCCGTTGGAGAACGACTCGAAGATGCTCAGCCCGTTGGTCGACGTCTGCAGCGGCGGCACCTGCGACGACACGTTGCCGTTGTTGTCCCAGGAGCTGAAGGTCTCGTTCATGGCCGCCGTGAGATGCTGGTTGATGGTCGGCGTCGGCGACATGACCGCGTCTCTCGGCACGCCTGGTGACGGGTACACCAAGGCCTTCTGCTGGTGGTATCGTGACATGGGATCGTTGATGGTCAACCACCGCCAGGTGGTGCCGGCCGGCTTGAAGACCGGGTTGTACTTGTGCCACTGGTTCGTGGTGTTGAAACGCCAGAAGATGATGGCCTGGCGTGTCCACTGCGTCGAGTCCGGGGCGCAGGACCAGAGCTCCTGGTACATGGCCACCTTGCATATCAAGTCACTGCCTGTGGGCTCCCGTCGTGACCACGACGCGGCGTCGCCTTCGTCCTCGGAGCGCTTGCGCTTGCTTCCGGCCCTCTCGAGCTCCTTCTTCTCGCCGTCGACGTTTCGGCGCCGCTTCTCCTTCATCCGCTGGTGTTCCACGTCAGGATACTGGACCGCCATGCTGAGGATGCTCGCCCACTCGACAGCGGGGAAGGGGACGTGGATATCCGGCCTGGCGCGGGTATGGCAGTCGCAATCGTTCTTCGAGTCGCTGCATCCGCGGCGGTGGATGCCGCTGTCATTGGTGTAAACCCCTTGCTTGCTGTCGTCGCTGTGCAACTCGGCAGGTCGCGTCAGTCGCGTGATGCACTTCCATCGGTGGGTCTGCAGAGCCGGTTGTGTGATGGCCACCTCGACAAAACCCGTGAGCTCGGAGCCAGACGGGAACTTGGCATGCTCGTGGAGCTCAATGGTTGCGCACATCTCCAGCAGGAGGCAGCTCTCGTCTCGGCAAGGGAGATCCAGCGTCTCGTACATGGCCGGCGAGTCCTTTTGCCAGCGGCGGGTGACGGTCTTAGCACAGGCCGACGTGGTGCGGTCCAGAGATCGGGTGTACTCGTGCAGCAGCACGTCCTTGCCGAGCACGTTGGGGCTGTCGTCGCAGTTGGTGTACTTGTTGAGGTGCGGGAAGGAAGCCTGGTCCAGCGGCGTGTCGTGAGCGTCGTACGCAACGTCATCCCGGATCTTGATATCGGAAGACGAGACAAAGACCTCGCACGTCTTGGGCCGGACGGAGATTGAAGACTGCAGGGCTAGGAGTTGGGAGAAGTATTCGTAGTTGGGCTTGACCTCGGGGACTCTGCCCTCGGCAAGAGCCGTCAGGACAGGGTTTGACTTGAAGGACTCTTGCTCCTCTTCGTCGTAGTAGTCGTCGGAATTCGTCGAGCCAGGTTCTTTCTTCTCTTCAGAGGGGAACAGGAAGTGAACTGCCATGTCTGTCAGCGCTCAAGATGGTTCAAGAAGCGGATACATCATCAGCTTACAGCATCGGAGGTCTTCAAAGAACTTCTTGACAACCTGCATGTGGCTCGAGACCTGCTTACGGCCCATCTGCTCGATGCTTTCGTTGCTGTTATCGATCCTGAAGATCTCCTTGCTCCCAAGAATCGCAACACAGATGACAAAGATGTACTCGCTTATCAGCATATTCCGACCATGGAGCTTGCCTCCCATGGAGAACTTGCGTCGGCCCATGTGAGGCATGAGCAAGACGGCTGGCGGCCGGGTCAGCTTTGGTTAACATGGCGCTCTGTGGACGGGGAAGCAGAGAAGCAGCTTACAGTCGACAAAGGCATCCTCGAGTTCCGGCCTGCGCCAGACTCCTCCTTTGTCCTTTTGGGTGTCCTTGTGGGCTTGTCTGTTACGGTACTGCCGAAAGGCAGGCCAGAAGTAGAGGGGGTTGACAACATTTCGGGGCCGCCTGTGCTGATAGCGAGGCTGCTGTCGGGGAGTTGGGACTCTGTACAGGCAGTCGAAGGATTGCGACGGCAGCATGGGAGCAGGTATATTAGGCTGCATCGACGGCGAGAGCGACACGGGGCTCTGGTAGCACGAGACTACACCGTTGAAGCCGTGGCCCTGGGCATTGCCGGTGGACTCGCGCAGGGGCAAGCGTCCACCGTGGACACTGCTCCGTCGAGCAGCGTCGGCGTAATCCGGTGATGGTGAGAATCTCTGAGAGGACAGGACCGGCCGCGGCTGGTAGAGTGAAGACGACATTGCTGTGTAAGGTCCAACGCCGGCACAGACGAGAGAATGCCAGCAGAGAGGCTCACGAGAACGAGCTCCGTCAGCGCAAATGCCTCGGAGAGCTGCCAGGTACCAGGGGAAAGAGCAGGTTGAAGAGGATAAGAAATGCTGAAAGGAATTTGGGGACGTGGAATGGTGGGATAAATGTATGCTTTGAAGGAGGTGAAGATTTGGACTGGAACGAGGCCGTCGTCCCAAGGAGACCGCGAGACCATATAGATCCAAGACTTACTACGGCGGACGGCCGGGCAATCATATTGACAAAGGCCTGGGGAGGGTTTACCCGTCCTGGCCCCTCGCCCGGCCCAGAAGATCAAGATCCATCTGCACAACATCGAAGAGGGTGGGTGGGTTGACAGGTGCCCCCCGGGATGGCGGCGGGGACCGCAACCAGGCATCAACTCCTGCTAGCGATGTCTACGAACGATCCAAGCCCGTGACCAATGGGGCGCAGGTCGCAAAAGAGCCCGCGAAGCACATGGCAGCCCGAGGTCTGCAGCGAGGGCGTTTGTATGCAAGGGAGGCCGGGCCCTCCCCCCTTCCAGGTCCTTGGAGGGGGGCCCCGTCTCATCGCCGACACCCCACGAGAGACAGGAATTGCGAGCTTCTGTTAGTCGCCACCCCAGGTATGCGGACAGATTGGCGTCAGACAACCACTCGCTCGTTTCTTCACGGCCGTCTGCTCCACGCTTCCCGGATTCTCCGTTGAAGATGGCGTCCAGCCCGCCGTTGCGCCAAGTTTGGTCGTCACAAGCATCGCCACTCGGGCAGGCCAACAGCCCGGCAAGCCCCGCCCCTTGCTAAGGGAGGCGAGGCCACAAGAACGCGAGCCAAAGGGGAAGAGTCTCGATTAGCAGCGCTGTCCAGCACGGGCAGCCAAATAGTCTGTTTCTTCGTTCGTTGTCCTTGCTAATTAGCTACGTTAAGTCTCGAGCTCCTCCTCGTCGTTGCCAATATTGACCTTCTTCCTCCCTCCGCCCGTGAGCTGCTGAAGGGCTACTTTATTGACCTGGCCCCCTACTTTGCGCTGCATCTTCTCAATCTCCTCTTCAGCATCGACCGCCTCCGCCTCTGCGTAGTCCAGCACCAGGCGGCGGCCGAGCAAGTGAGTGTCCCTCAGGGCATTTAGCGCGTTCTCCGCTTCCCTGGGAGTAATGAAGTCGGCAAATGCGAAGCCCCTCGCCGTGTGATCCGCCTTCTTTGGAACGCGGACAGACCTGAGCTGGCCGTAGGTGCCGAGCAGTGTCCGAATGTCCTTCTTTGTGGCTTGGAAGGGCAGGTTCTTGATGACAATCTTTGTTCTCTGCGCCGCCGTCTTCTTGGCTCGGTCTTCCCGCCGCCTTTCCTCGGCCGCGTCGAGGCCCCTGTGGGACGCCTTGACGCCGAGCGTGTGGCTGTCAAGCACGAACCCGTCCATGACCTTCAGGGCGGCTTGCGCCTGGGCCTTGGATCGGAACTCGACGAACCCAAAGCCCATGCTCAGCGTCTGCCCTGGCTTCTTGGGGTCCATCTTCGTCTTCACCCGAGCGGACACGAATCCGTCGAGCGAGCCGAAGGCTTCAGCCAACTTGCTAGTACTCGTGGTAAAGTTGAGATTGCGGACAAAGAGCGACGTCGTCTCCGTCTCCTCCGCTTTATCGCCATCGGACAGCAGGTCGTTGACGCTTAACTTTTGGACCCCGGTCACCTTCTGATCACCCACTCGGGCGACCTCGTCCAACTGGTTGCCGGTGAAGAGGTCTTTGGGTCCTTTCTCTAGGAAGAGGACGCTATCCTTGATGCGTCGATACGCGAGCTTGCCAAATGCAGCCTTTGCGTGGTTCGCTTGTGCGAACTGGACAATTGCTATTGTTCCACTCGGAGGCATCAGAACTTTGAGCACAGGTCCAAACTCCTCAAACATCTTTCTCAGCTCATCCATTGTCGTGCCGTAGGGGAAGTTCTTGACCAGGATGGACGTGTCGCCCCGCTTGTTTGACTTGAACGCATTTAAATCCACCCCGTTGGCGGAGAAAAAGGCCTTGGTCTCCTGGATGACTGTCGTCTCCGCAATGGCCTGCTTGATGGCGGCATCCGCCGATGTGGGATCCAGAAGCTCGGATTTTGAGACACCCAAACGGTTGGCGACGGAGGTGTTGACAGCATCCTGGTTCATGTACATAGAATTCCAGTTGAAGGTGGTCGACGCCGCCTCGGCCTTCTTGCGAATCAGGTTCTGTTTCCTCAGCGGTAGCTTAGAAAGTGCAAACTCGTCCAATTCAAGCTCCCTTTTCGCGTTGGCTGGAATGATGTGAATGATACGCCCCTGGAACGTCGCCCCATCCATGGCCTGGAATGCCTTTACCGCGTCCGATGGATCGGCAAACAGCACCAAGGCGAACCCCTTGCTAGACCCGTTCGCGCTGGTGGGCAAATGTACCTGGCAAAGTTAGCGACCTGGTACGCCAACGCGGTTGAATGATATCATGGTGTGCGTAAGGTGTAATAGCTCAGAAGTTCGAAGCATCTACTAAAATTCTTGACCAGGGTTCGCATCATATACCGAAGTATAAGCTGTCCCTATCTGGGTTCATCACAGCGCCATTGTGCATAAGGGGAATGAGTGAGGAAGGCTGACGGGGATCGTAACGCACCTCTTCGACAGTCCCGTGGTTCTCAAACGCCTGACGAAGATCTTCTTCGGTGGCGCTGTAGGGCAGATTGCGGATGAAGAGCCGAGATGTCCTGGAGATTGCACTCACGACATCATCCCTGGCGACCTCGGTGGACTCGGCGGCGACCTCCGCCATGTCATTTGTCATTTCGTCGGTGGAATGAGACGAGTCTTTTTCGGCTTCCGTGTCTCGCTTCACGGTTCCAACCTCGGGTCTTGGCGTAGCATCGGACATAATCTCGTCCGCATCAACCAGATCCAGGAGTCTGTTGGTTCGACTTCGCAGCCAATCGTCGTCCGTCGCCTCAGTCGCTGGTCCCTTGCTACCATCCGTCGTAGGATCGGCAGCTTTGACTGAGTCCTCGGCAGAGGCAGCTGGAAGGGCATCAGGTGCTTTCCCTTCCACCGGTGGCGCAGGGCGAGCCATCCGGTCGTGATTTGTTGGAGAGCCGATCCTCCGTGATTTCTCCTTTCGCGCGGGGATGTTCTCGTACTCGTCATCACTCTCGCCCTCTGGAACAGCCGCTTCACCGGTTTCGAAATGGTTCCCAGCAGGGTCGGTGGGTGGTTCATCCGCAATGACACCTTCCCTTCCGGCCTTCATGACGTGTAAAAACTCTCGCAGCTTAGGGTCCGACTGGTCAGGCTCCTCCCTCTTCCGCTTCTTCGGGTTCGCCTCTTCCCCGGACGTCATCGACGGTCCACTGTTCCTTGTAGACACACCGATAGCACGGGGAGCATTGTTCTCCTTGCTGAGTGCTGGGTCTGAGATCTGGCATTCCATTAGTACCCGAGGCAGGGAGGTGAGGCGGTTGAGGGTTGATGCTTACAGCCTTTGCCGGTTCAACTGATATCCTCGACATCCGGATGTACGACCTGTGGAAGTACTTGACCGCCTTGGAGGCGTCCTCCGGGCTCTTGAAGCCCACATAGCCAATGCGTCGCGGAGCTATCAGCTTGACGTCCGTGACTTCACGACCCTGAGCAGAGAAGTGCTTGCGAAAGTCGGCTTCTGTAATGTTGGGAGGAAGCCCCTTGACGAATATTCTGGAAGTCGCCATGGCTTCAAATGCAGTAACGATGCGAGCAGCTGCTCAACACGTGGCCATCAAGTCTGCCTGCAGACTGCTGGATGTGTTGCGAGGAAGGAAAAAAAAAGTTGGAGGTTTGGTGGAGGCCACCTGTAGTGGGGCACGGCGCGTCGATTTTCTTTTTCGAGACCAGGGCCCATACTTTTTGTTATTGAGCAGCAGGCCTACCCTAAACCATAGACTTTGGACGTCGACAAGTCTTGATGCCCAGAGCGTACAACTTTCTGACCAGAATGTATAGCTTTTCTCCTCTGGAAGTGCTCATCTTATTTTCGACACAGGTGGTCTTGAGCAATCCGGTCTTGTTTCGTAGGTTGAAGACTGTGAGCACGGAGGTGACAGAAATACCAATCACGTCGTCGTGTCCAACAACAAACAGAACCTCAACTAATCCCTAAGCGCACACACATGTTTTGACACATGTTGCGACTGCAGTAAAGAGAGGGCTTGATGAAGCCATAAAGATAGCGTTGGTAAGTGTAAGAATAAGCCCACGCAGCAGGAAAGCTGTTGTGGGTTTGGGCACTTGCCGTTCCAGGTTAATAGAGCAAATTAAAGAAGCAGTGGTCATACAAGTCTCCGGGTGAGATGGCCGAGTTGGTTATGGCGCCAGGTTAAGGTCAAATCCTTAGCACCAATTTCCTGGTGGAGCAATCCTCCTGGGTTCGAGTCCCAGTCTCATCATTCTTTTTTTGGCGCTCAGCCAAATTTTTTAGGACTCGCATCCCGTGACATTCTTAACCCGATCGAGCGGCTCGATTTTC